>JYFJ02001156.1:0-91766 GCA_000934665.2 Catajapyx aquilonaris
TGAGGATAAGCGAGTCCAGGAGGTGAGGAGGTGGGTGAGGGACCTGGGCTTGCAAGAGCACAAGTCCAAGCCTTGCGGGACCTACTCCGGTGGGAACAAGAGGAAGCTGAGCACCGCCATTGCCCTCATTGGTGACCCCAAAGTGGTCTTCCTGGACGAGCCCACCAGCGGAGTTGACCCCGCAGCCAGGAGGAACCTCTGGAAGGTCCTGGCTCAGATCAAGTCCACCGGACAGGCGGTCATACTCACCTCGCACAGGTACTGTGAGATCACTTATACGAGGAGAGGAGACATCCTGCTGTACTATTACATGTACCAAACTCATCTCATACCACGCGTGTTCTAGCATGGACGAATGCGAAGCTCTGTGTTCTCAACTGGCCATAATGGTCAACGGCCAGTTCCAGTGCTTGGGAGGACCTCAGCACATCAAGTCCAAGTTTGGAAAAGGCTTCAGCGTGGTGTTGAAGCTGAAGCAAGGCAGTGACGTTGCCAATCAGGAAGAAGAAGTGTCGGCTCTGAAAAGTCGAGTCGAGTCTACGCTTGCGCCTTGTGTCCTGAAGGACGAACATCAGGTAACATAAGCACGATGATAATAATATCACTGTGTAGGGATTTCTGGTAAACAGAGAGTGCTAAATTAGGAAATAGTCGTTAAGAGCAGAGTTTGCAAAATTAACCATCGAGTTTGATTTGTTTACTCTTGTTCAAGTCTGCCTCAAAGACATTGAGATAATCATGTATATCGATTAACCCCATGCTTCAAGTCCATCAACCTGAAGTCGAGGTTGCCATCTCGGTCGTTGCCAGTTCTGGGAAAGACAGCGTAGATCACACCACGGTCCAAATGGTGTTTGTTTGGGTGCTGGTTGCTTGTACTTGGCAGAATTGAGGGCTTTTGGTCGTTAATTTGGTAATTATTTAAAGAAGCTAAGTTCTAAATCGAAATCGTATAGTACCGTTACCCGCCTGTACCTTGACCTTGGCAGATAGAGTGAACCCGGAAAACCGGAACTGGCAGGCGACCGGAAGTTGATAATGAAACCTATACAGTATTTTGACACGCTGTAGCCGAAAAGCCGTATGTTGAATAATTGCTGAATATAACCGCCCGAGGAACTTGCTGTCCCAGCAAAGCCCCATTGCCAAAGCCTCATTTTAAACTTTTTGCCACATTTCCCACAATTATTTCCCGGAATTGTCATGGCCGCAGGATGACTTTCATTCGATTCAAGATGTCCGCCGGTTGAGCATTTGTCGCAGTGTTTTTGGTATGTTTGCTACCGTCATCTACAATCTGATCTGATCTTGCTGATAACATTGCCTTGTTTTCGGTTGCATTGTATGCATTCTTTTTTCTTTCTTTCTAGGGGCTACTGCAATATCATGTCACTAATACAACGTTGTCTTGGACTTTCCTCTTCCGAACCATGGAAAACTTGAAAAAAGAGGTCGATCTGGTGGAAGACTACTCAATCAGCGAGACTACTTTGGAGCAAGTATTTCTCTCCTTCTCCAAACAGTTGTAGAAAACAAGAGTGAAGTTGTTTTTTTCCACGTCCGTGAAGAGAAAAGTTAACAAAATTGGACCAAAACTGATGGGAAAGAGACCAAGAGCTTCTGACAGCTGCATATACCATCTTTCGGATTTAAAATCATGTTTGGGTGTGTCATATCGGGCACAGGGTAGACTACTTGATCTGGGAGCCACAGTAGCCTACTGTAAATAAACTCTGATAATTTATGACCGATTTTAACTAAAATTATGAAAAGTTTAATGGGCCATTCAATTAATATCGTGTAAGTATTTAACAGAATAACAATTCTCCAACATGTGTTGTGCTTTTTATACGATTGGTATGTGTATAATAATAATAATAATAATAATAATAATAACAATAATAATAATAATAATAATAATAATAATAATAACAACAACAATAATAAGAACAATAATAAGAACAATAATAATCCGGGTAGTGCCTGACCCTCTTGGGGTATGGACCTTTATTGTATCTTTATTGTACATACACTGGAACCTGATTTTTGAAGCGCCCGGGCCCACGGTCAGGATGACAGGAGGGGATGTGCAAGGTGCAGTGCAATGTCTTAATGTGGCCATTTTTAGTGAACTCCCCCGGGTGGTTTAGTCTGTGGAAATACCACGCACCCGAGACGAAGCCAGAGACGACCCCAGAACTCTGCACGAGATGAAGGGGGTGTCCCCGGGTTGGGATCGAACCCGGGACCTTAACATCCGTGGGCGCATACGTTACCGCAGCACCACTCCGCCTCCCCGGTATGTGTATATTTATTGCATAGTGTGTTGTTGGGCTCAAGAATCTCGATTTTATGAATATTTGAGCCTGTGAACGAGCGCTGTTCGTCGTGCTGAACAATGATTCCACCGCTACACTCTAGGCGTCACATAATAATAATTTAGTATGAGTCCACTATAAAAGTCAGGCCACGATAACTTTCAATTGACGCCATCAGGTGCTGAACCAAAGAGTTCTGCTATATAATATAATACCTAGAGGAGGTACTCCCTATCCTTTTCCATTGGACAGGCTGAGGCAGCCGCCATCTTGTTGGAGGTCATATTGTTGTTCTAACAGTTGTCTAGCAACTGGGACAACAACCAATAATGACAACTGGGCGACAATTAGTTCAATAATGTCAGGCGTCCGCCATCTTGTTGGAGGTCATATTGTTGCCTGCATTGTTGCCTGCCTCACATTTCAGGCCGAGTACCTCCTCTAGGTGTATATATAATATAGCAGAACTCTTTGTGCTGAACACACCCCTGGAACCTCCCATTTTCCAAGTTTCCATGGAGATGACCTCACAATGAGTTTTCCAGGCATGTAAAAGTTTTCCCGATCCTCATGAGTAGGCCTATTAATTATTGTGCGGCAACGAACAGAGGAGGAAATAATTCAAAATAGAAAAAAAACAATCAGTGTATTTCAACAAGAACATATTGATGTCCCTGCAAGGGTGGTGAAAGTCTCCAATTGCTACGTGTTCTGTATACAATCATGTATTGTACAAATACTACTCTGCGTAATAATGAGAGGAATCATTATTTCCAATGCCAATGTAGCAATTTACATTTTTCCTGGTGTGTTTTGTGCTGCATGACAAAATCCCTGTAACACTGGATATCCATAATATAGGACAAGAACCAGGTTTCTTTTAGCTTCATCTGGTGCATTGTATTATGTGGCAAGGATTCCGTATGAACAATTTGGATTCGAGTAATAATTGACTGAATCTGGGCATGAGAGACATAAGAAGATTTTAAAAGTCAACTAAATGACACAAACACTTTCATCCAATCAGACACGTTTTGTATAAGTGACACAAAACTGCACGATACCGTATATGACACACTGGATATCCTCAATTGTGGCAAAATACAGGCCAAAGCATGACTATGTGGAATAATAACAATCTAAGTGACAAATATGTGTGTGTGTAACTACAGCATACGTTTAGTGTTTTCTGCGGCATAATATTGTGTCCTTCTACTTTTATTTTCTTGTCTTACTGTGACGAACACGTTTAACAAAGACCTGGCCGACACCATGTTACACAGTTTTGTTGTGTAAGACTCTCTTTGTGCATATAGCCTACTGTAAGCAACGGTAGGGTACTTATGACGTTTTCACATTTTTTGACTTATTATTTCAGGGGCATGTGTAACTGACAGCATAATAAGTAAGGAACCATAACATACCTGTGTGCAAATTAATAAGCACACTTTATTTGTATTTTGCTATTGTATTATGTGAATTCACGATACTTGTCCCACATTGCCAGGATTGTATTGCACATATCTGTACAGGACGGTGACCAAGACACATGACCTAATACCGTAATTATCTTACGCGGAGGAAAGCTAATTCTTATTGTACAAGTAAATCAGCATAAGCAACTTTGGTATGTTTTTTGAAGTACTGTATGCATATGTGCAGAATTTCATGTGTTTCAACCCTACAACCAGCTTTTAGTGCCAAATGATCAGTTACAGCTGCTTGTTCTGTCAAATGCAAATCTTACAGAATGTTCCATATACACTTCACTTGAAAAGGCTATTACTTCGGTTACTCGGTTTCGGAAATCCCATGACTTTCTGAATAGAGAAATCCTCTCTTCTGCAGAACATCACTCCGGAAGTTTGTCAGTTTCCAAATGGTAAAATCCTGTACTTTTTTCCCATTATTTCAGTGTTCATTGCTGAAGGTTCGAAATAAAAATTCCCTCCAAGCGGACCGTGATTGTACGAAACGTTTGCAAGAAGTACTGCAGAGGGAAAACAGCCCAACGTGTATTTCGTAACCTGTAAATCGACGTTCATGCAGGAACCATGTGAGCAATCTAGTCATTAGAAGAGAAAAAGGTCCATTGCTTTCTTGAGAGCTATTGCATGATGTATGAGTTAACAACTCTAATGAGAACCACCAGTTGCATACTGTTTAAATCAATTGGTAAAGGTCTTTTACGTACACGCCTGCCTTGTTTCACTACTTTCAGTGTTTAGTCCCCAACTACGGTAGTAGACTTTTAGAGGAGCTCGTCAAATCCTCGGCAAAGTGAGGGTCATACCATCCAATTCTAAAGGACCAAAGAGAATATTAAGCCCGACATAAAACCTCCCCAGGAAGAAGTTGGCAGTATAAGCCTTTGGCAGGTTTCTTCAAAATGAACTTTGCATGGTTGCGTGACATTCGATTGAAAGAACAGAGCCAAGTCGGCTGCTTAACATTGGCGAATCAATGTAATTTTCACAAAACGTAATCAATTGCGGCTCATTTTAGTCCTTGGCAGCATGGAATGCACTCTTGTTGCTCAAGAGATGCGATCATTTCCTGGGAATGAGTTATTTGAATACTTGTGCAAGAGAAAGGAATGAAGCGCAATAATTTTTCCGTAATATAAAAGGTAATATTGCGGAACATCATTGCACAATAAAGATCATGGCGGCAATCAATTCTCTTTCACAATTCCTTCAATCACGCCTGCACATACTCCTATTTCAATAAGAAAGCAGATTTCTTTTTGTGCTCATTACATTTTGCGATTGCGTCAGTTCACTCAGATGTGACTGCGTGGTTAAGCTATAGTTGATGGGTATTGATATGATTTGCGATTAATAATGAAGATTTACTGAGACTTTTAGGAATTTTTTCAGTTGTTGGCAGGAATTAATCACCTATGTGCTGCGTAACGCTGACTATCACTTGCATGCTGGTAATAACGTAATGGTAATATCGTAAAAGAATGGGATATGACATAAAAATTACCGAATTTATTAAGTTCCTGGTTTGAGAGTAGGTGTTAGTGACGATTCCTTAGAATTTAATACAGGTCCTGCAATTCACTTTTAAACTGGCGTTCTTTCGCTTCCAGGTAATTGTTGAAAAGCTTCAGCACAAACGGCATTCGCAGCAGATATTGAAATATGTACCGGACGACCAAATGTTGCAACCAGCTGTACCAAGTGACCATGCCCCGAAAAGCATTGGTGTCGATGTCGTTGATGCACCAGCCCATGTATACAGAGACGTCGTCGCATCCGACGAGATGTAGGAAGTGGGCATTGTGCTGTCCAGGAAGCTCTGAACCACAACCCTCATGATGTACTCTGTCTCTTGACAATAGGCAACCCTTTCATGCATCTGGAGAGGCTTACTATCACGGATGAAGGTGACTCTTTGGGTCCACACCATCTGGCTTACCTGCTGCTGTCTCACTCCTGTGGTCTGGAGGTTCTGAGTATTTTCCAGAGCTGCGGCCTGGATGACTCCACTGTCCACGACCTTCTTCAGCGCAACCCAATGATCAAACTGAAAGAATTATGTTTGCACAGCCACCGCCTGACCCCATCTGTCACATCAGTGATCTTCGACTTCTTTGGAAAAGACCTGGAGTACGCACATTTTGGCGGTGAGCAGATGGAGGCGGGACTTACCGAACAGTTTCATTAATTCGATGCAGGAGAAGTTGATTGAGCCCATACTTCTTCGAGATGGAGATCGGGTATGACGTGGTATTCACATGCCTGGCGGACAGATGCACCGTATCGAGTGTACGTGATGACGAGTCTTTTGAATATGCGAAAAGGCAATGTATTTTCGACGACGTATGTATGGTGCAACTATACAGTATATGCATATATCAATCGCATGCTAAATAGGAGCATCGTAACGTAATACTTGGCATAGATAATAGTGATAACAATAACTGGCTTTATTATATTGAGATAATAGTTTGGCAGTATATAGGTAGGTGTTGGTATTCTTTCTTCCCAACTTAATACAAGTGGTGCAACTCTCGTTTAAACTGGCGTTCTTTCGCTTCCAGGTAATTGTTGAAGAGTTTCAGCACAAACGGTATGCGTAACAGGTATTGAAATATGTACCGGAGGATCCAGTAGTGTAACCAGCTGTACCAAGTGACCATGCCACGAAAAGCATTGGTGTCGATGTCGTTGACGCACCAGCACATGTACAGAGACATCGCATCCGACGAGATGTAGGAAGTGGGCATTGTGCTGTCCAGGAAGCTCTGAACCAAAACCCTCATGATGTACTCTGTCTCTTTGGTCATGTTCTGGAAGGCAGGGTACACCACAGAGTCGAGCAGCTCCTGGCACCTGGCCTGGACCAGGAAGAGGTTCCCCGAGCAAGGGTTGAACTGGTCCTGTATCCCCAGGTGGTAGGTCAGCACCCTCCAGAGGTGCGCGTACCCTTCCAGGTCCTGCTTCGTCGCACCGTGTATCCCTAGCTTCTCTGGAGACAGAAGAGCCGGTGTGATTATACCCAGGACAGTGATGGCGTGGTCTACTTGACTCATGTAACAGGGCTGATCTGGTGCATGCAGCTGCTGTACCGGCGGGTTGTAGCGACTCATGTTCCGACGCATCTCAGGCCAAGTGGTGCATAGGGCCTCGATGACCGGTTCTTGAGATGTGTCGGCCTGGCATGTTTCCACCTAGGAAAACAGATAACCTATGTAATTATTCACTGACAAACAAAGATATAGCTCCTTACCTTGTTCCTGTCCCTGGCTGCTGCGATGCCTGACTTTCTGTGCATTTCCTGCACTTTCCGCATGTTGTGGTAAGCTTCGTCCGATGGGTCGTAAATATCACCCAGGTACCAAGACTTGAGGTAGGCCATGGTCAGGAAGGTTCGTCTGAACGCCTTGGGCATCGTTTCCATATTTCGAGTGTAGAGAATAACCTTGAAGATCGGTGGCCATACGAAGATGCACATCAAGGAGAAGAAGTTGCCCAACAGGACAGGAACCAGGTACTTCCTGCAGAATTGCTGTCCCCTCTTGTACTTTTCCATGTCCAGCCAGTCAGGAGGGTGGTCCAGAGAGTGAGGTTCATGTCCCGAGACTGACAGTCCGTGCAACATTCCGTGAAGGAGAGGCGGTGGATCCTTAGTGGACGTTGGCGACATGTCCTTTTTCTGAAGACTATTGGAGATTTGCTGGTTCCAGCAAGAAATACACTCAGGTTAATTATGTATCATAACGCTTTGTGGAGTCCTATAATAATGAGAGCAGTTTAATTAATCAAATTAAAATGCCCTTTATACTCACACAAGCCAGAAAGTGTAGCTTACCACTCTACGTATATGGAAATATCCACAGGGGCCTCACTGGTATTAGCTGCTGATGCGGAGTTGTAAGGCAAATCGGAGTCGTGGTTCAACTGAACTGATAAATCCAGTTGTAATCCGTTTTTAGGCTGGTGCAAACTGCGAAGGTGTACTTGTTATGTCACTCCTCCGCATAAACTAAGTTGATTACGTTGTCCATTCAGACAATAAGCGTCCCCGACTACTTTCCATCAAGTTCGAGCAGACCAATAAGAGAGTGAATTCATTGATTCCGATACGTCGTAAAATCATCGCTTAGAAGAATATGAGTTCAGGAAAATTTAGATTTGTTGTGGGACAATGCAAATTATTTATTACTTGGGAATTGGCAATACGCCTTACCCACTTTTCTTCACACGCTCCGTATAAATAGGTTGACAATGGACTCGGGATTTTTTTTCTAACATACCCGATCGACAAGTGACCATTGAAAGGAAGAGAGAGTGAATAAATTAATTAAGTGAATAAAATCATGCAGGCAAGAAAGACTATGAAATAAGAAATAACACATTCGTTTTCTAATATTATAAGCAGAATTTAATACTTTTTGGAGCAAATCCTTTGGGGTGTTTGAACCATTGGGTGAAGCTCACTTTATTTCGTAACTTATGGAAACATTTTCCAATGCATATATATTTTTTTCAAGATACACTTGTACCTTTGAGTTCAGACTTCCTGCAGAATTGCTGTCCCCTCTTGTACTTTTCCTTGTCCAGCCATTCAAGAGGGTGGTCCTAAGGGTGACATTCGTGACCCGAGATGGACAGGCCATGGTCCTCCTGTTTATTAAAAATGTCATTTAGGCAATAATACGGTATGGGTTATTCAACCAAGGGTTCAACTGAACTGACTAATTGAGCATCTCTTGCTAATCTCTTGCTAACATGTCTAATAACTCGGCAAAATTAAATGATTACCGCAAAATATTATTATGGTGGCTCGGCTCACATGAAAAGTCTTGCAGAATTTCTCGGAATTATATCATCAGAAGAGTAATAATAAGTTACATAATAACAATATTGTGATGCCGCAATATTAGCGCAAAAATTGCGACATAAAGTTGGGAGCCTTTAATTATGCCACAAAAAAATTGTCATGTCCATTTTCTTGTTTCCTTCACGTAATCCGCAAGAACAGGGTATTCATGAAAAACAACCTGACCTTGTTACGCAATCATATGACATAATTATTATGCTCGGATATGTGATAAAATCTAGATTTTGTCGGCATTGTTTTAAGAAAGTCAAGCAGTTTTCCCATCACCCACTTATTGTGATGCACTTGATTGATTGTCTGTCTTTTATCGGTCAGGGTGCAGTTGCTCTGCATATCTGTTGCATTATGCACATTATGCAAACAACACTTACAGGTTTAAACCTCCAGAGGGAAAAGGCGTCCAACTCGTGCTGCAACTGACGCAACATCTAAAAATGATAAGGTGGACACACAAAAACCACAATGCTATTGTTATCGAATATTTATCCACACCTCATGAAACAATGACTGTACACTGCAACAACTGCACTAAAATGCGCTATACATGAGCAGCCCTCGGGTATTTAAAAATGACAAGATAGTATAAAGGTAACAAAAAGAATTGTGCCAACACCTGTCACACATCTATGTACACAGTTTGCTACTTTTTTTTTAAATTTCTTGTGGCTGAGGGAGCTGACCCTCAAACGGCCTTGGATTAAAAAAGCGCCGCACTCTCACAAGGCGAGGGAGGAAAAAAAATATCAATTTTGGCACAATGTCAGGCAATGTCCGAATTCTAGTGACAGGAGGGCCCACAGATTCCCGCGATCACAACCAGAACAATTTTTTCTAATAACTTTTTTCCAAACAAGTCAACAGGACATTGTGCAACTCTCATCACATCATCCGACACCTTTTTATGTTTGGTGCTATCGGACAAACTACAGGCATGGTTTACTGAACTATTCAAACTTGTGCTATCATCTTTTCCAAGAACTATCACAAAAAGTGGGACAGGACTCGGGACATGTAGTAAAACATTTTACAGCGTGTGGTACGACTTCAATCCTCGAAAAACTGTTGCATTATGGAAACATGACTACACCTATGTGGACGTGTCACCTAATCACTCACTTTCTGTGCATCACACATGAGCTGATGTGATTCCAATCCTGTGAATATTCGACTCGATCTACAAAAGTACCTAAATTCGCTGTTCAAAGTCAAATGCAGTGTCTATCAAGGCATGTAAAAGCAGTGGGCATAAGTTCGTGCAACAAGAAATCAATCAATCAGTAACATTCAACCTAATTATCCTGATGCTTCGGTGGTGCCAGTGTTGTTCGTAGTTGCATCCAAAACAAATTGTTCAAATGTTAGAAACCTGTGATTCAACTGCAGAAAGATTATTCAATGCAACGAACTTCCAAACAGTGTTTCAAACGTTACCATGTTAACTCCTGTCTCATGTCATTTCTTGATTGATAATTTGCTGCACAAAATGCCCGTACACCAACTACTAGTGACATTTCACTTACATCGACTGATCTACTGTTGGACATGTTCAAATGCATTGCTGGTTGTGACAGCTTACAAAGAGTGACAACTGTGTTAAGTGACCTGAAATCAGCACCACCTCTGCTTCTGAGTCATTAAGAAAATCACTATGAAAAAACACAGAGTGAAAATTCAAAGGCAAATACCTGGTAGAAAGACCTCTAAACTGCACGGTGTGTGATATGACATATCTCGTGGAATGAGTCTGCTAGTGAACTGCCCGTAATTTTAAAAAAACAAAACAAAACGAAACACAAAAGAACAAGGTGAGAATCACCTCGTGTGGAAGCTCAATAAATTAAAATTCAACTGCCCATACGAGGGAAAAAAGTAATGCTATATCAACAGGCACATTTACTGTCTAAGGAATGTTTTGTTTGTGTGTGTGTGTGTACTTACATAGCTCACATCGATGCTCTAATATTAACTCAAAGCGCTACTGTCATAAATAGTACTTGGCCTAATTCACTAGAATACTGTAACATAGCACAAATAATGCCGGACAAATTATACAGAACAATTAACTACAGAAAAGAAAGTCATTTTCTTGCATCTCGTGTGTGTGCGTGTGAACAACTTCACTTAATACGTGGTTCCGAACTTGAATTGGTGTGAAACTTCTTAATCCATACTATGATATGTTGCAGACACCGCCTGTAAAGAGTGAGAGGAATAATGAGCTAGTCATTTTCGGCAATGAAATGAACATAATTACCTGTATTCCACCTGGTCTCATCAAGGGACTCATTTGATCCAGACGGATTACATGACAGGCTCTGCACAGGAGATGGCCTTCCAGAGGGTAACAACGCTTATCTGGTTCATCTGTCAGCTGCATTCCACAATCCTGCAATGACAATAGGTCGTAGATCCACTGGCCTTGTTCCACTGGCATAACTGCATACATACCTCACACACATAACAATCTACATGAAAATCCTTATCCATAGATACTACTCGAACTGTTTCTTCTGTGCCCTGTAATAAGAAACTTCGAGTTAGAGAAGCAATTACATAATGTTTAAGAAATGAGCGAGTCTCGCAACTGTGCTAGCAAATATTTTATCCCATACCGGTACCTCACACCCATTCCCTGCTCCACAAACAGGTCCTTTGTGAATACTTGCAACTTTTATGGCATCAATGAATTCCTTGTAACCTTGTAACTATAATTAGGGCTTCAATTCATGCACAATTATCACGTAACCCGTCCATTTGGTGGTCCCTAACATGCTCGGGCAGGACCAGCGCGCCAGAAAGCAGGGAATAGGTGTGAATTAGTTGCTCTCTCCGCCCACGTAACTGTCTCACATTTTCAGTGTGTGCATATTTTATAATTTCTTGTTGACCTTGTGCGACTTAGCATAAATAGCGGAAAGGGAGGGAGGGAAAAATAAGCCTGACCACATGGACATTAACTTTTCGACAACCGAGTCCAGAGTTGGTATCCAGGTTATTAAAGCACAGATATTTCCCACTCCCCCTTTAACGCCACATCTCTTTGGCAATATGACAAGGGTATCAGTAATGCCCACTCAATATTAAATGTCGGCCATGGTATTACTACATGGACCAAGAAAAGAAATTGAATACTACAGATTTTCAATCATTTCCCATAAACTACTGGAGATAAAAAGTCATGCAGGAAAGAGCGTACAAATCACCATGGACATGGGGCAAGTAATAGAGAAAAAGGACTGTACGTGTTTTTGGAAACACACTGTACCCACCACAGAAGTGTATCAAACCAACTCAGCATAACTTTTCAAGGCATGCGCAAGTATTTGCAGTTGTACATGCAACAATAAAGTTAGTATGAAACACATAATATTCTAAAGCATTTTACTTGACAATCTGATTCGGTTATCCCACATGAAATTCATTGCCTTTAAATTTGTCTTAACACTGAAACTGACTGCAATTGCTTCCACATGCCGGTCACTCTATGAATTGTATTGCATATTTTTGTTCTTAAATTTCCCCAAATTCTCAGTGACCTCAGGCACATTGGAAGAAAATTAAAACTAATTTTCTCTGGCAAAATATAAAGCCATATTTACAACGCTTAACTTGCAAGTTCAGAAATTTTATATACTTTATGCTGTATTATTAAAGCTCAGTTCCCAAGCTTTTTATTCTCATTGACCTCGGCAGAAACCAAAAAGTCATGCATAAGTTATTATGGTGTCTCCACATTTGCAGGGCATAAACCTGAATATTTCATTTGCAAGTGACCACAACCTTGAAGCACACTCGACAAAAATAAATTGTGCACATTTTGTGCAAGGACCAAAATGTACCTCAACCGGAGTGATTCCTTTACCACATGCTGCACACTTCGGCGCGAACATTCTGTAACGGAAAACAGCTCAATCAGTTGGCACAATGGAAACCTATCGCCTGGTTCCTCGCCCTCACGGCATTTTGTTTGGATTCCTCCTATAGAACTGGTTTAGATTTCTCGAATATCATCACATTCAGAGGAGGTTATCAGAAATAAATATGATGTACAAATTACACGTGCAAGCTTCAGTATTATCAGAATTGTTATTCACAAATAGTGGGGTTAGAATGTATCCAATACAGAAAAATGAACCCAGCCACCTTTCAACATGATAGAACAAATTTATCACACAAAATGAGTGGGTTACCTGTGGTAATCATTGACACAGTATATCTTGTTATCCACATCCACAGTGAAAGGAACGCCATCTAAGCATTCGTTGCAAACACAGCAGCGGAAGCATCCCGGGTGATAGGACTTTCCCATTGCTTGAAGGATCTGAAAGCGAAATGTGGAGAACAACATGATGTCACACAAATTAAGAAACAAATATGTCATCACTTGAGCGATTAAACCACGTGACAGCTCCTGCATTGCATGCACGAGTTGTTGCACTTTAAGAGGTGACATGAAGGTCAAGTGACCACGAACGCTCAATTGCCTATGAGTTGTAGCCTCCTGAGCTTAATTGGCAATTGAATAGACAACCACTAGCCTCACTTTATCTATCTGAAGGTTTTGGTCTTAGCCCACACTACGTCAAACCGAGAGACTTGTAAAATGACTGTTACGACTGCAATGTTATGTACTTAATGGCTGGCAGCTCGTGGGGTTAATACGGTCACGTCAACATGCTTTTTTTTCCTTTTCATTTTTTGCTATTGTTAGTACAAAGAGAGGGCTCATATGAAGTAGTTTTAATGCCTTAAAGCCTGGGAGGTAAACAAGGGGAGTCAAGCTGGCCATAACATCTCTTCAGCTCTGTTTCTCCACAAAGCCCATTCTTAAAAAGGCATAATATTCTAATTCCACTGCGTGGCTAAAATTCATAAAGCCCCATGATATGAGATGTGAGCAAAAGGAATCCACACTAGCCTACTTCCTTGAACCATTTATTAAAAGCAAATATTGCGGTACTGGCAGCGAGAACTTTATCAGACATTTTGGCCAAAAAATAGTGTGCGAGATATTACTGTTTGTTCCATATCTAACTGCATGGAAATAAAGGCAAGGGTGCAATTCGGCAATGTAATTTGTTTTCAACTACTCTAACTTGAAAATCTTCTATAACTCATTGCTAGTTCCTGGGAAAATCTAATAATAGAAGTTCCATCACATCTAAGCTCATGGTTTAATTTGCCAATCTGTCTTGCTAGAAATGATTCCAAGTTAGCACTGCGCATTATTGAGTCCCTAAATATTTATGAGGCACTGCTTGGTTCAATGATGAATGCAACTTACCATTTCCATAATCAAATGTCCACATATGGCACACTTCTCAGCCGTCTGTTGGAAACCAGAGTACTGTAAGAAAAACACCAAGTGTCAGATCCAACCGCAAAGGAACTCCCAAGTGAATGAAGGGGACAGGGGAAAAAAAAACATGCTTAACTGACCAAGTAGTCCTCTTCACAGTACACTTTCCCATGCACATTGTAGAAGGCCTTTCCTCTGAGTGCCCGTCCACATGAGCAGCAGATGAAGCAATTGGTGTGATACAAATTTCCCATTGCCTGGCAGGCCTGTCCTGCACCTGTCACCTTCTCACCGCAAGTGTGGCAAATACCTGTAAAAGAAGGTAACATTCAGTGGTGTGCCAAAATAACGCTGAAATAGTGCAAGCGAATAACACGTTCCGTTTCTGCACGCATCGCTTTTTATCTAAATGCTAAAATGCACATTCTGCATTAAATTTGTGCACTGCAAATCCTGGCAAAGTTCCATCACCTTTAACCACATCTGTGTAAACTCACCCAGTCAGCTGTACCCAACTGGTCCCATACATTGCGCCTCACGCCCGATGGCAATTAAGCTCCGAATCAATCAGTTACACTCCCTTTTTTTCCTCACCCACACTGCTTTTTGTGCAACATACTCATCTGTTAAATCGGCCTGAATAAAGTGGTCAGTGTTGCATTAAGTTGTATTCATTACCATACTACAGCAAGGATGACAATGGCGAACGGTCAGGTGAATGACGGCCATTTATATGGTTCCAACGAGATCAATTGGCATGCAATATTGTTGACATTTACAGCCTCCCTATATCTGTGTAGCCCACTCCTGGAAGTCACACACACACAAAAAAAAGGAAGAGAAGGAAATGCGGGTCCCAGAAGTCCCTGAGCCAAAATTGAATTCCTTCCCAACCTTCCCTGAATGCGGAAGCTAAATGAATCCCCCATGCTCCTCCGTATTTTAAGAGAGAAGAAAATCCTGCCGCTCTCTTTCATGAAAGTGTGTGCCGCCACTCCCTTGATTTCTTTTACTTCTTTCATACAGGGAGCCGAATATTTTTTTTAAAAGGAGCATCCACATGGCCCAGATGACAAGTCCTAACCCTTTGACTGAAAGGGTTCTCCTGTTTCAAGTGAATATTTTATATCATCCCATCACCAGCTAGCTCCAGCCTTACGTGTCACATCCACTAGGAGATGTCCCACATTACTGAAATTGATGCCTAGCTGGTCGACAGTGACAAAACCTCATATTTCCATGCAAAAATTCTCTACGCTGAACTTTGATGGTAACAAACCTAATTACGTTTCATCTCAAGTATGTTCAGACATTACTGTAATTATTTGTATAAGCACTGAGGCCATTTTTTGCACTTAGTTGCATATTAAACTGGTTGCTTGAGTGAACAATCCGCAATTATTTCCTTGGCACCATCATGTACCAATTTAATCCTACTTAAGCCCGCCTAAGGCACGTACATTAAATCCGCGACAAGGTCTCCGGACACTTCCAAGGATTACTCGCTCATTAAACCATCTTATATCATATCCTGTGTTTATAAGTCACTTTTTCCTTCCTCCTCCAAACGCCAAACACATTTGGGAGCAGACGGTGCTGATCGATTATCTCAAAAAGTGCGTGCCAATCGGTGCGTTTTTCAAACCCTTTTCTCACGAGTTATTCCCTCGAGGCTTACACCGAACCAATCGTATTTTCCTTCCGCGAAAATTACGGTATTTTACAATCGCAACAAAAAAAAAGCGCGGTTATTTTTACGGCCTCGAAGCCGCCTCATTTTTTTTAGTCGTCTGTACTGCAGCCTGTTCAAAAAAATGAATGAAGTCGCACGTTGCCACACTTCAAACTCACACTTGTCCACAGGGATCAAGGACGCAGCAGCGGACATGTCCCTCGAATCATGACCTTTGACCCCCACTTTTTCAGGGCACAGTCTCACACACTTAATGCGTATCCAAACCCGCGCACAAGACACAAACGCCGACCGACTCTTCCCCGTTTTTCAGGGGGTCTGTGAAACCCTCGTCCTCAATTTTCTGCCGACCCCCAGGACTCGACGCTTGGAAATAGAACCTCAGCTGAGACATGGCAAGAATTCTCTGCTGGCTTGGCTGGGGTGGTCGGTTGGCAAGCTGGGGGCATGGGGAGGGTCACATACACACTACTAGTTACACATGCCCACCAGATCGTCCCACGTGGTCAGAACAGGACAACAAGGTCGTGAGAAGCATTTAGGTGTGGCTGGCACTGTCAAGGCGCCCAGATTGTCCAATATCATTGTGTCATTAAACCCCGGGGTGCGACATTGGGGGAGGGGGAGGGCAGGATATATCGAGCGACGACGACGGTGACATTTTCCGACGGTCATTTTCCCCCGCCAGACCATTGGCATTTCAACAGACAATTGGGATGATCCCATTTTGGGCCATGCCAACTGCCAACGATGGCCAAATTTCATCATCTTCCACACAACAAGAGTCCCAACATTTTTCAGTCGTGTCATGATCAAAGCAATATACTTGAAACAGATCAAGGTCTTTTGATATTCCAGTGCTTCCGACGAATGCTGGGCGTGTGCGTAGGTCGAGGTAGGCCCGTGACCAATTGCTAAGATATGGAAAGGAGAGAGAGAGAGGGGGGGGGCNGGGGGGGGCTCTTGTGATACTCCTCCTGGTGTGCACCGCCTTTAATTTATCCGGTTTCAAGATCTCAAGGCGAACGGGGCATGGTCCCACACACACACACCACGTATATCTCATTACATCTCCCACCTTCTCTTATCCTGTGCACAAAGTACTCTACAAAAACAAAAACAACACGTGAAGTTACCCCCATGCCACAGTTCAACACACTATAACAATACGGTCAGATACGATACTACCCACTTATCGCTTACTATTTTTAGCCAATAGAAATAAGATAATAATCCATATAACTGAACACCCTACATTGTACAATTATTACACGAGCACGGACTGAAACCGTGCCAAATATTGGGTGGGGAAGAAGAAAAAAACAAACAACAAGCGGCCTTGTTTGTTTGGAGATTTACAGGAATCAACCGTGATTAGGAATTTAAAGTGGAAATTCTGTCAAGGATTTTTCTAAATATGCTGCCCACTCTATGAACCTCATGTAAACAAGAATGGACACACACTGTACATATAATAACGGAATCGTAATTAGCGCAATGACGGATTAGTGAGTTTTACCGATGGTTAGTTCAATTTTTGGGACTACATTAATGCCCTTGTGATTAGTTATTACTTATTACGTACGTCCTTTACTTGCTGGTAACGAGGGTTTAATAAGCTTTGAACCCCGTTCGTCCTCAGTGGGAATGTCCTTTGCAGGTGCTGCTAATGGATTGAGGGGAGGGCCTTTGCCCCAAATTTGGGCGGGAGGGGTTCCAATTCGCCACAAAGATCGATTCACACTCAACACTCTCTCTTTTTTACACCTGCATCACATTAGCTGGAAATGACCCATGTTGCCAAAACGCAGCAGCCACGAATCAAAAAAAAAGAAAAAAGGCTGACCTATCCTAAAGTCATCCCGGGTCATTTAAATTGCGTATTAATCAAATCTGACAAATACAGAGCCTCCGAGGCCATAAGGGTATCTTATCATCATCATTACTACATACTACAGCAAATTATCGCTTACAAGAATCGTAAAATCGCCTACTGAAATGTACAACGTGTACTTAGTACTTTCATGTTATAATAACACGATGAAATCCATACATAACAGCTTTCCGTTACATCCAGGGCTCGTTGTAGTCAGGTTCTATTTCACTAGTGAACGCGTTGCCAAAATTTGGCAAAACGTGTAATCAGTATGGGAACTTTAATAAGATGTCCCGCCGATTTACCACGTAATGCTATTCTTTGCCCATAGATGGCGCGTCTTCCCTCTACACACTCATGCCACCCTCAGGTCGCGCGAGAGATGGCGATACTATCAGGTCGGACAAACATCCGACGGAGAGAATAAGTCTTTTAGTTAATTAACAGTCAATGGACTTTCATATCGTGCCTTGTCCTATTGGTCGCCTATCTTTTCCTGTGGCTGGGCCATGCCCAATTCGTGCCAGGCCTGATCAATCCAAACAAGAGTGGGCCAGAGCCAGCAATATGTTTGCAGGCCCTCAAAAGACTCATCCTCTCCTTTTAAATTGGCCAGACTCTTCCTCTCCCCCTCGAGCTCTCCTGATGAACAATTTCCGCTTCTCATCGCATCCCTGCTGCATGTTGAGTGTCCACACACACACATTGTATATCGTGCTCGGTATTATAACGGGGGATGATGCTCAGCAATGGTTTACCCCCTCGAGTCGTCTTCAATTATGAAAAATCCGACAGCCCGCAAGAAATCGAGTTGGACCAGCAGCCTCCCAACTGGTCCTTCCACTTCTGGTGTGTGGGGGCTCCTTCTTCGTGGTTCTTCCGCCCACATTAACACGGGGGACTCCCAATATTCCAGGCCCGGTCAGACTAGTCACAACACGGGGTCGTTGATCGTGTCTTGTCCGCCCCTCCAGGGAGGGGACACCCTGAGGGAAGCCTGCATCCTCACTTTCAATTGGCCAACACATTTATGGAGACGTCCAGATATTATAAGCATGTTGGTCTTCTTTGGAAAAAAATAAAAATACAGGCGTGGAATGCCTGAGAATTCAAGGCTGATATCGTAAGGTTATTGCGAGTGGAAAAACACCTGTTTTTTTATGTGCACAATATTGCAACACAATTTTACACGTGTTGAAGAAGGAACAGGTGCAATGTGTCGGACATGTGTGTTGATCGAGTGATATGCAGTCCAAAATGATTAACCTCGTTTTTAGTGCTGGTAACAATACTCGAAAAACTGAATAGTGACAAAGATCGACCACTTGTTTTGAATCGGCTATTGATCACGCAACCCCAACCAATAGTGATCTAACGCAATTTCTGCTATTGGCACACCTGTTTGTCACGCGATCCTTATCAGCCTTTCGTAATAGCTGCTGTCATGAACAATTCTGGACAGCTGGTTTACTAATGGTCGTGCGACCATTGATGACAATGGCAGTGAACATTTCTGTTGTGGTCTGCAGGGCGGACAAGTTGACTCTCAAGTAACAGGGTCTTCAACTATATACATGATGGCGTCCTATTATGCGCCCAAATTTTTCTCGTGATGATACAACAGGAGTGAATATCTCCTAATCTCCTGGTAAAATCATCACGTCCTATGTTTTCATCCTCCTCCTGTTAGCACCGGTTGCGCAACAAATGCAAACGAGCTCAGAGGGAAAGTCATTTTCCGTGCATTTATTCTCCTAACGACAATTCAGTGTATGCAAACACCAGTTTGCGAAGTTTCGCGGAAAACCCGATGCAAACTGAAGCTACGGGAAAAACTCCTGCAGTGTTTTGTTGGTGAATTAAATGAACGATTTTGAAGCGCTTTGGCTTGGCCGTCCCCGAAGGCATGCCCGCGCAACCAAATTCCCTTTTTCCTTCCCACAATCCAAACCTCACAGTTGAATGGAATTTCTCACGCTACCCAAAAACCGCAACCCACTGAACTATGCTCAGCCCCAACAAGTTCAGGTTCAAGCTACATACACACACAAACCGGGCAAAATAACTGCCAACAGCTTTTTGGCCTTATTTGCTAATTCAAGCCGCAGCCTCACAATGCAAGGAATTCCTGTCAAAGGTGGGCCGGAGCATTCCAGATATAACCGCATGCCGTGGATGGTCCAGTGCCAAGAGGCTGGGTCATGGGGTCACCGGATCATTACTTTATTCAGCCTCCTTTGCCAATCAGACCAGTCCGCAGTATGTACTACAGCCGCAATCAAGTTCAAGGCTGCGTCTCAACAATGGCTTACATAAGTGCTCTCTATCATTGCTAGTCTGATGCACAATAGCTGCAGTGCGGCATAAAATCCCTTTCGCTTCTCCTCAACTTTCTAAGAACACTGAAAGTGACATGTAACCGGAGATCTGTGTTGCAATGCGGGTCATGCGAATTTCACTCTTTATCAGGACTTCCTCCACGATAGGGGGATATAATCGGTATACTCAGAACCGTCTGAGTGAGCGGTCGCAATTTTTGGCCATGACTTGCTCCTGAATGTCGGATGATTCATTCGACCCACCTTCCCTGCCCTCTCCACTCACTCTGCATGCAAGTTTATGGTAATGCATTTTCATGTGTTTATACTCACCGAAATATTCCCCCTCATCCTCCTGCTTCTCCATTTCTTCCTCCAGTTGCCTGGTCAGTTCCTCAATCTTCTTTTCCGCTTCGGTTGGGCCCTGGGAATAAAATGGCATTCCATTCAAAAAATGCTGGGAAAGCTCATCTTATTTACATAATATTGTGTAATTTGGCAGCACAAAACCTCTTCTTTTTTTTGCAACATATTTTTAGGACAGAAGCTGCTCCTCATAATCATACAAATGTAATATACAAAAGTACGGTCTATTTAAGCAGAGTTACGACTGTAATCTACATTGCGTTTAAAAATTATGAATGTTTATTACGGCCAGTGCATTTTTAACAAAGCACATTTATCCATGATCTTGATTGCTATTTAATTGTCGCCAAATATTTTTTCCGAGGAAGAAAATGCTGTTTATGGTCAATTAAGTCCATTCAGTAATTGTGATAAAAGTTGACAGAACTCACCGCTGGTCTAGGTGGTGTGACGCTGTACGGCAGCAATGCTTTCCCAGTGCTTGGCGAAAACATTGGCGATTTGGCCATGTCGGGTGAGGTTGCTGTCTGACCCAATCCATCCACTGCCACTGCTGGAACCGCAGGCACTGTTTCGTAAGGTTGAGCTGGTAACTTGGCCACTGTTGCCATCTGCCTTGCTCCCATCATCCGGGTCGATGTTGAAGTCATGCCAGGACTGTACGGACCCAAATTGTTGACAAACCTTGACGCCGACACTGGGACTGGGTGCGGTTCACACCTTTGCGGTTGAGGCTGGGTTGTGTAAGGTAGTTCAATCCTCTGCGGTTGTTGCTGTCCAGTATAAGCTATCTCAATCCTCTGTGGCTGCTGCTGGCCCGTGTACGCTAGCTCAATCCTCTGGGGATGTTGCTGGCCGGGATAAGGTGGCGGCGGTGGTAAATAACCAGGTGGCGACCTGTAGTCGTACTTCATATCATGCAGATTCTCATATATGGGTGGTGCCTCGTACGGTGGGTTCTTAACTTGTCGGCGATAATCTTGGACAGAAGGCGCAACATATATGGCCTCCTGTATGTAGCTGGATCGTGGGCTTGAATGCTTCGAATCGGCTGAACTAATGCTGGATCTGGGGCTTGATCTTCCTTCATGGGTGGGGTATGGAGGTGGTGGCGGAACTGCACGCAGGTAGTATTCTATGTTTTCATAGATAGGCGAGTCTGGGGGCGGCCCCTGAGCGTAAGTCACGCTTCCTCTGGGACTATTTGACCCTTTGCTAGACCCACTGAGGCTTGAAGCGGGGCTGCTCAGCCCATTCTTCCCATTATGAAGCGAGGATAACAGCTCTGGAGGCTTTGGAGTTGCAAATCGAGATGCAGCTACAATGTGGTCTCGGTCGTACACTTTGTAGTCTGGCGAGGCCGTGACAACATTGGGGTTGTCCACAAGGAAGCTCTCGATTGCGCCCATTGGACGGGATTTGTCAGGGCGACGGACGGGTGAACTGGTAGCACTAGCTGGTAAGGAACGGCTGGTTTCAAATTTCACGCCAGGCAGCGGTGCATCCGAGGTCAGCAGCCCACTGTAGATAACAAATGCAAAAACAGTTTGGATCAGTCAATAACATCTTAAAACTGATAAAAATGGTGAGCTCTCAAGTTACAATCTTTCTTCAAAATAACCGTTCTAAGAATCTAGTTTCATTTCCAAAATGAGTCTGGGAAAGGCCTGCAATAAATTTGCTATCTTTTTTTTTTGTTAATTCTGATCAAGTCAAATCCTTGCATGAAGGTATGCCATGTAGGTTTCTAAGGAACAAGGTGAGATAGCTCACTTTGTATGTTTGTGTTCAGCTACCAGATGGGAAGCTCGATAAAAAAAATTAGGCATCCAAGACCTGACCCTGAATGAATAGCACCTCAGGCAAGGGCGGTACGAGTTCCTATCTGATTTGTATTATTGTGAGGTGAGATATGTCCGTGTTTTTAAAAGCAACTGATGGTGTTTACATCAGCAATACCTGACCAATTATTTTGCACGTGGCCGCATTCACTTGGTGGTATTAATGATGATCACTCGTTTGGTTCAATTCGGTAAATTGATAAATCGCTGTACAGCATAATCCATATGAGCAAATCGTGGTCACGGCATAACCTTGAGGCAAAAGCATTATCACACCGACAGCCTGGACCAATGTCGCAAGACTACAAATTTTTCTATACAAACACTGACATTGCTTCCTCACAGACAATGCAGACCTTGACACCCATTCTTGCATACTACCACATCGAACAAAATTATCTCAAGATACGTACTTGTGTAATGTTCTGTACGACTCTGAAACCACACTTCGCACGGTTTTAGCCAACCCGGGGGCACTGGGCAGCAAATATTTAAAATTTTAATGACTGTTGGCATCACTGTGGTTATCCAGTGTTGCCAACCAAATTCGTTCCATGTTGGCACCGCTGCGTTTATCCAGTGGTGCCAACCAAATTCATTCCATGTTGGCACCCCTGAACCTTTAATAGAACAAGTGGACCTGGTCCAGTTCCCGTGTGAATGCCAGCGGTCCCAATTCTGGCTAAAATGTTTTGTCCTCCCTGGCTACTTTACCTGGACATGGTCCTGGCCTCGACTGGCTTGGGCATGATCTTCCCGTATCCTCCCGAGTCCGCAGCGACCAGAGTCTTGAGGGCCACCTTGTTGACCCCTCCTACGCCCAGTCCACCGCCGCCGCCACCCACCAGCCCTCCTCCTCCTCCCTGCTGCTCCTTTGAGATGCGGAGTATCGCCAGGTGGTCCTGCAGCTGCTGAACCGATTCCTTCCCTCCTCCGACTATGCCTCCTACCTGGTCCACCTGCGCCATTGCTCCTTGATCAGGTCATCCTTCCCATCCGCCCAGGCAAAGTGGGAGAGGGCCGCACAAAACTCCGGCCGAACACGACGCGTTCTATCGCTGCTGTGCTGCTGACTCCGCCGCCTTCCGCGTGACGTCACCACTGGATTATTGTGCCAGCAGTTCACAAGTGCTGCCGCCAGGTGGAAGCATCGTTCTGCTCACCCGGTGGCATCTGGCGGACGAACCGCGCACTTCGAACGGAACCCGTTCCAGAACCGGCCCACTTTATTTGCCTACTAATTGTCTTTTGATTTGTGTAATTACGCCTCCGTAGAGGCGCTCAAAAATTGCCGTTGTCCCGCTATGTTTCAAGCGGGACAAGGCGGGGTATTGGGAAAAGTTTTCAACTAGCAATAATCGCCCCTCGGTTGGACCTCATTGGGTACGATATCGCCACTGCGCAAAGCTGATGTTTCCAGCCGCTCAAAGAGGGTCTAGGGCCACCCGATGGACCGGGTCAGGGTTCGGAACGGTGGGGATGACAGGTCATCACGATTCACACGTCGCGTTTACACGTAATCCATTGAGACGACGGGATGGACTGGTCCATTCGGCACAATTTGCATGTGCCAAATTACTGATCGTACTGTAAGTTGAACGTAAATAATTCCTCAATAATTACACTGATTGCTGGACACGCTGTGGAGCCATCTAGCGGTGGCTCTATTAGCAGCTATTGACAACCGCGATCGTTGCTATTGAATATTAGTTTTTCATATTAGTCTCTGATTTGTCGAGTGGGGAGCAATCATGTCTAATGGCATTTATTATTTTTAGATCTTCAGCAACACCCAAGACACGCCCAAGGTTTACTGGTGCAAGATGCATCCTTTGGATGGTTTATCGTCTATCTACTCTATCATGATAGTCTATCAAAATGGTAAACGCCAATAATAAGTTACTACTCTCATGCGTCATGCCCGATTGCAGCAACGAAATTACCGATTCGATAGCTCCTAACAGATCGTTAACACACGGGCTCCTAATGATCCAATAGGAGCTATCGGATTTATGTTGACAGCGAATTCGAAGATGGCATATAGTTGCTTAATAACAATTAGTGTTGTTGCAACGACATATATTACGTTATTTATGGATCAGAAAATATCCGGTTAATCAGAGTGCTACAGGACAGTATTTTGCGGTATTTTGGCCATCCGAGCAGGCACCACAATAAAAATTCGCAAACTTGCTCTTGTCACCTAAGCATTTTGTGGTCTTCTAAAAATTTAATGCGGGTTTTTTGTTGTTTAATTCGCTAATTGACATATGCATTTTTATTAATTACGTGGTTATAGTTCCACAATAATTATGTTTCCTTATGATAATTGGCATGTTATTTGAAAATGCAGTTTTGGTCTTAGTATTATCCATGTATGAACTAAAAATACACTGCGATCTTGCGCGACAGAAACCGCCGGAATAAGAACAACAAATAACACGTAACTGTATTTACGGACCCAATTAAATACATTAAACCTTAGTGAATAGAACCAGTCGTCGAGACCCAAACGTTATCTCTGGACCATTTGATCATCGTCTCCGGAGATCTATATAAAAAGAGAAGCTGAGCGAACAAGTCCTCCTCCAGGAAGAAGTCGCGGCTTTCTCTCACCAAGTATATGTCCAGACACAACTGAAATCACACACACAATATTTTTAAAGAGTCAGTAAATTTTTATACATTATATAAAAACAGATTTTTTTTTTACCTGTAATATTCTGTCAACGTTCGGCATGTCTCGGTACATAATTATGGGCGAGATGTTGAAGAACATTCTTCTCACCACATTGCCAATGACGAGCACGAAGGTGGTGTACAATCCAATAATTCTGAGGGGGGAAATGTGCAAGGTGTTTTAACACAACATGCACTATGCTTGCAGTGGCATATCGAGAAGAGCCGACATGACTTGTTGTCAGCGACATTTCAGCCTTTTTTCTCACCCTTGTCGCGATATGATGTCGAGGGAGCTCCAGATCATCTTCTCGCTGAAGACGAACAAGTCCAGCCCCTCGTCGCAGTCGGCCTTCCATGAGGTGCAATCGCTCTTGATGTGCCACCATCTGACGTGTTGCTTCATGTGCATCTCGATTCTGATCGGGGCGAAGGCTCCATCCTGCTCCTTATCCCTCAGGGACTTGGCCGGGTTCACGTCCCCGTACTGGGTCACCTGGATCGCCCTCGGGAACAGGGTGTCGAATTTCAAGGACAGTCTGATGGCCCCGTTCCCCGTTGTGTCCAGGATCCTGGCCAGGGCCACCCTGTCCGGGTTGCGGGTCACCCCGTCGCCAGAGTAGGCCGGAACGACGGTCACCCTCTGGTCGAAGAACTCCTCCGTCACGTTCTCGCTGTCGCTCTTCTTCGCCTTCCGACGGGCGACCCTGAACGTCAGCTCCAGTCGCACATCGTCGTCTGCAATGGTCAAATTAAGGGAGCACTTTGCTGACACTTCATAGCTTGCTAAAAATTGCAGAGAAAGTTGCAAAACTAGATTGCGATGACCGGTTGTAAGTCAGTGCTGTAATGTCGCAAAGTCATAACCTGTTAACGCAATAATAGGATAATACTATCAGCACAGTTTACTGGATTGTACAGCGTGTATCCTAACTAATCAGAGCCACCCATGCGACTCGGCTGTTCAACGGGTTGTCTCACTTACAGGCTGAAGTGTCGACTCGCTCTGCAGGCAAATCAAAGCCTGGGAGTCCTTGCTTCATGTAAACGTCTGTATAACTGACTGTTAGAACATGCTTAGGTATAAAAACCCCTCTTTACATAACGCAAACCATTCAGTGTGTGCCTGTCAGGATCCATCAGGATTGGGCTGATTTGCGCAGAAAGAATAGGGCCACCCAACCACTGAAAAACTCACCGGAAGCGATCCACTCCTTCAGATTGTCCATGGAAGGAGGCGATATGTTCCAGGTGGACATGGAGCTTCCGTTCATCTTGACCATCACCACGTTGTGGTTGTCGAACCTGGACAGGAAAGTGCGCATGATCTCGTAGTACGACCTGTCTCTCTGCCTCTCCCACTGCTCCGGGACCAATCTGGAAAGCACAGAGCGAACAATATGGTATACGAATTGGTTGGTGCATGAACTTACTCTTTGATGTCTTCTTGATGCGCGGCTAAGTGGAAGAAGGGCGCGAAGCCTTCGAAGGCCAGCTCAGTTTTGACAGCCACTGGCGGGTTGGCCACGCTGACTGTGGCGCCTATGGTGTAGAAGCCCAAGGGAAACCAGACGATCCCAAGCAGGAGAAACAAGAGGCCGCATCCAACGAAGACCTTGTTCTTCTTCTTCTTCTTCTGGCCCACAAATTGCGGGAAGTTGTGCTCGTAGATGCGAAAGCACTGTCACACGAAAAGTTTATTTTACTTGACGACACGTAAAAAAAAATGCAATCGTTAACAAGCAGCACTGATTGCAGCAAGTGCGTTTACCTTGAGCTCAAAAGTCCTTGCGAAAATGTCCTCAACTTTGAGCCAGTCGAATATGCTCATGGAGGTGTCGGTCATGATCCAGTCCATAAGTGCTCGCAGCTCATACAGAAGAGGGATCAGCATGAAACTGCGGATGTGGAAGTTTTTGAATGACTCTGCACAAGTCTGCCCACACTTTTTTTTTCTCTCTTACCATTTGAAGAGTATCATGTGCAGTATGGTGTAATGCTTGCAGATGAAGTTGCCCAGAATCCGAGTCGGGTATCCGGCCCGGATCTGAATCGCCGAGAGCAGGAAGTAGATGCACTTGATGAAATACCACACCCGAGGTGCAAACTGCGACCTGAACGACCTGTCCAAAAAAAAAATTGGGGCAAAAATTGCAAAAAAAAAACAAGCAAACAATGAGAGCAGAAAGAGTGCGTACTTTCCTGTGAGGTATGGCATGGCCACGAAGATGTAACCGTGGACCACGGTGATGCTGAGGAGCTGAAACACCAGCTTGCCCCTGATGAACTTTCTCAGGTAAATGGCTCTGTCCACCATGATCAGGAAGAACTGAACCAGGAGGAACACTAGGAAGTTCAGGGGCACTCGGTTCTCCTTTATGTACGACTGCACTTCCCCTTGGCCCTTTAACGAAAAAGGTGCATTATTGTAACACACCAATTGCTCAGGCCCGCAATGGAACTCACCCCGAAGGAAGAGAACCAGAAGAGGATGATGAGGAAGTTGATGAAGTCGCAGAAGAACATTGGCGAGTACACGTCCGCGCCGCTCTTCAGCTCCGGATGCAGCAGATTCCTGAAGAAGTTCTTCATCTCCTTCACACCTCGAACTGACCTGCGCATTAATCATGGAGAGGGTCATTTGTCCGCCTCGAAAGTGTTTTCGGTACACACCCACCTTGTCCCTATCTGCGATCCGACCTCGATGACTTGAGCTGCGAACCTCCTGATGATCAGGAAGACGGATGCTGCTGGGCCTCGGTGCATGGTCGTGGTTGCAGGGTTGCTGACAGGGTAACCCTTGTGCTCTGGCCTGCGTCGAATCCCGGTCATGCTGCTGTCCTCTGTGTCGGGCGGAGACGGTTCTCCAGCAGGAGGGGTTGGAAGCATTGTGGTGGTGCTTCCAGCAGCCGTTATCCATGAATCTGAGGATTCGTGCGGTGATGCCCTGTTGATCGGAGACAGAATGGTGAAGGATGACCTGCTTTGGGTGACTGGAGTGTCTTGCTTGGATCTCTCTGGAGTTGTTTTAGCCGAGGGTGCAGACATGGCCCTCTGGGGAACCACGGCTTTGCTCCCTGGCGACGGGGTCCTCTTGGGCGAAGGTGTCCTGCTGGCTGAGGACTTGCGGGAGCCAGGACGGCGGAGGTAGCCCAGAAAGGGAGAGATCCGACGTCGCTTATTGCTCGTACGCTTCGGCTGCTCCTGCAGGGCGTCCACGAACTTCATGTCGTGCTTTACCTCCCACTGGCCCAGGGATCGAAGGATGTGCCTGTATGCAGAAGCCATAGCTCAGCGTAGCTCATGGACAGGTGCACGCCCTCGCGATTTGAGCCTCGGTCGCACGACCAGACGGTTTGCGACAGACAAAAACTGTACTGTAAGTCCGGTCGGAAAGCGTCATGGTCGTGCGACCGAGGCTCAAATCGCGAGAGCGTAAACAGGCCTTTAAGGCCGCTTCACAAACTCGGCGTTGCGAAAGCGTGGCGTGTGGGTCTTACGCTCATCGCACGCAGAAAGTCCACCCGATTGGACGCCAGCGCAACGCCCGCGCTCGGTCATCGCACGCAGCATTCGTGAATAGCCCTTCGCAAATTTTCCGCTCTCCGTACGCCCCGCTCGCGCAAATCCGGGTTTGTAAAACGGGCATTTCGCCCCGCTTTCGCAACGCCGAGTTTGTGAAGCGGCCTTTACGTCTACTAACCGGTGTGCGAAGACTGCAATGAGAAGCACCAGGTCGTAGACTGAGCTGCTGAGTTCGGTGTCTTTCTCGTCCGTGGCGTAGAACCTGAGAGCCAGCATGTCCTTCACCTCATCGGGCACGAACTGGAGCTTGAGAAGGCACTTGATCAGCACGATGAAGTCCGTGTAGGTGATGACCGTGACCCAGAAGGTCCTTCCTGGTCTGGGCACGGCCAGGGAGCCCCAGAAGAAGACCAGCAATGGGAGTGGGAGGGAGAGGAGGTTGGCAGATATGATGTGGTTCAGGAAGATCATCAGGTAGCAGAGGAGCTCGGTGTGGGACATCACCAGGCACCACAAGCCTTTGCCCAGGGACACCAGCAGGTGCTTCTCGTCCATGGTTGAATACTCTTCTTTGCTGCAAAAAAATAGTTAGGCTATAACGTTGAAATGGGGCCTATATAAGAGACAGGTGAAGTTTCAGATACCTCTTGGTCATCGCTGCTCTTCGCCAACGAGTCGCTGCGGCACAGGTTCCCTTCTTCGGAAATTCGGTCACAGAACATGAGTCCAGTTGCGTCGGAGAGCTGCTTTCCACTGCCAACCGCACTACCCGTCTGACTCTGAAAAACTGGGCGTCAGCATCATCTCTGTCGTCCTTAACAACAGCAACAAAAAAAGAAGAAGCTGCGACTATGTGACTGATAAGATTTGGAGTTGCGGCTTTTTTCTCCCCTCATATAGAGACCTGACTTTTCTAGAAGCGCTTACGGTCTGTCTAAGGCGTCGATTTTGGACAGGGACGTGCTGACGGCTTCCTCGAGGTCCTTCTCAAGGGTGTTCCTCCTCATCCTGTTCTCCTTCCACTTGCGCATCTCCTCGGCCAGAAACTTGGACACGTACCTGTAGCTGGCGGACAGGTGGTACAGCCAGTTGGTCAGTCCTATCCCGACGCTGATCACCATCTCGAGCACGAACACCGCAAGTTGTTTCAACGATTCCTTCCGTTGAGCTGCGGGTTCATCCATGTCATATCAATAAGCCAAAATGATGCAAGGCAAATGAGAGCGGTCTTACCCCAAGTTTTTTTCCCTGACGGTGGCTTGGGGCCTCGAGGGATATTCAGCGCCGTAATGTCCAGGTCCTCCTGGGTCATGGCCGTCTCGTACCTGGAGACGGGGATCAGCATCTGCAGGCTCCACTTGCACCACATGCTGCGGGTGTTGGATCGTCGTCTCCTCAGTACGCCACCGACGCCTCTGGCTTGTCTTGCCAGCATGTTCGCCGTTTTGATGTTCGTCTTCGCAGCAGCACGTATCAACTGGGAGGTTTACAAAAAAAACGGTGGCAAGTGCATGTTCACATATTAATTGACAGCGTGGTTCTCACCTCTCCCAGCTGGTATCCTGCAATGGGCACCACTTCCGTGAACCCTTCCTCGTCAAACATGTCGTTGATCGTGGAGGCCGGGTCGTCTTCGAACATGTGGTAGTCTCCGGAGCGAGTGACTGCAAAGCAGGAAGAATATTCAGATGCGGAAAATAAACTGAATAAAAAGGCGCCGTCTAACCGTCTTCGTGGATTTCCGTCCGCTGAGCCACGAATGTCCTCCGGTTCTTCTGCTTCAGTTGCGTCATCTTCTCCTTCAGCTTCAGAAGAATCTTCCGCTCCAGCTCCTGCTCCTCCTGAATCGAAGCCTGAACCAGCTCGTCGTACAGGATGGCTCCGCTGAAAAGTGCAAAGTTGGACAACTTCTCTCATTATAGTCTCCCAGGGACGAATCAAAGTCCGGAAGAGAGACCTGTTGGCAAAGACGGCCTCGGCTTTGGCGTTTTCGACCACGTGGTAGATGTAGTAGCTGCTGAGGATGCGCCGGCAGAAGATGAGGAACCAGAAGGACAGGGCGTCCCAGAACATGGCGCTCACGTCCTCCGGGGTCATGCACGATTTGCTCCTAGCTGCGGAGGGCAACAAATCAACGGGAGCACAGTGCTCAGCTGAATCAAGATTAAGCCGCCTCACCATCGGGCGTCTCGTGGCGAAACTGCAAGGTGCTTATGTCCAATAGACAAGTGATCCCGATGGTCTGGAATGCCCAGCAGATCCGGCTATGGTTGATGTACAGGCATCCGATCAGGTGCAGGCAGGTCTTGCAGCCGATGACCACCACGTTGTAGGTCAGCAGTCCGTTCCACCACCGGATCATTTGGGACCTGGTCATCAGGTAGAAGTCCGTTCCGCGCCAGAGGAACATGAAGCTGCAGAAGAGGTAGCCCAGGGCGAAGACGTTGACGCTGAAGGTGCCGGCCATGTACACGATGGCCAGGGTCACCCAGTAGAAGGAGATGAACACGACTCGCTTGAGGCTGTCCAGCCAGGACTTCTGGTAGGTCATGAAGTCGCTGACAGGGGTGTCCCAGGGGTCGCACACGTCCGCGGCGATTGGCACGTTGTCGCCTCCAGGGTAGCCGTTGGGCACCGGCTGTCGGCGGAACACATCCTGCTGGTGACAGGCCAGGGCCAGGAGGAATACGTCGAACATCATCAGCCATGGGTCCAGGGATTCCGGATTGCAGTCCGGGAGGACCAACCAACGCTGCAGAACAGGGTCCAGCGACCACGGGTACACTGCAGCCGCACAGTAAATCCAGTTCAGCACAAACGACACTTGATGTCAAAAAGGATTAAACTCACGTTTGCAATGGGTGAGAGGAAGCCCCATGCACATGATGTACTGCATGAGCGTGATTACTGCTACGCATAGCATGAAGAAGGGCCATACTGTGGACAGGGTGTGTCTCTGCAGAAGGAACATGCCTACCAGCCAGCCAGAGTAGATCACCGCCACGATGTCCATCCGATTGGCGATAACCACCACCAACCATCCCAGAGTCACCTAGTCACCAGTTTCAGTTTAACGATAGTGATCACATGTGGTGCTCAGCAGTTTACACACCTCGACTCCGAACCGGTAGAAGATGTAGTTGGCAAAATACTTGATGGCCCCGACGAGTCCGGTGTCCAGATCCTCGTAGGTGACCCCATGGAAGTAGGTGCCGGTCGGGAGCACTGGTGCGTTCGGGTACTTGATCCTGGTGAAGTACTGGTGCAGGCTGACCACCACGTGGATGGTGGTGACCACCACCACGGCAATGTTCCACTGCACGTACGAGGTCAGCTTTTCCTCCTTGCTCAGACCGATCCACTCCAACACAGTCGGCCTGCCCTTACGCAAATTCTGCGACGAGAAATAATTGTTACGAAACTCTTGCAAAAGGCAATAAATATATGAAATCGCACGTTTTGTGGCAGAAAGATCCTGTCCGCCACTGGACGTGACGACACTGACATGTTGGCGTCATCCGACAAGTACCGGTCAAAATAATTGTCCTGGAACGAAAACCAGACAATAATAAGTCTGTGCCATGCAGTGTAAGCCAGTCTGCACACTTACAAGCAAGTCCGGAGTGATGAACTGGATCTGGAAGATCATCTTGGAGAGAAGCACGACGGAGGTGATCACGGACATGAAGAAGACGATGACCTCTTTGACGGCGGTGTTCGAGGGCAGACCCATCACCACCATGACCATGAAGACCATGTTGATGGCGCAGACTTCCTTCAGGGAGGTCACAGCCGCGATCAGGAAGACAATGTCCAGGCTGTGGATCTCCAGGAACCTCCATATCAGGGCCTGGACCAGCTCCACAGCATCTTGCAGCTGCTTCCACTCGGACGTCCTCTCGGAAATGTCCGAAAGGCCGGCACCACCAGCAATGGGCTTGTCCGCCTCCCTGCCTCGGGACAACGGCTCGTGAACCACGACCTCGGTCACCTTGTCCGTTTCATCCTCCTCGGACGTCGCCTTCAGAAGCGCAATGTCCATCTTGCAGCTGAAACATGTCGGATCATCTAACAGACCACAGGCAACACAGGGCTCGAGACGGACTTACTTCTGCAGGATGTCGTATGTGTTCAAGAAGTCCTGGTGGAAGTACTGCAGCTGTATGACCGCGAATATCAGGAAGAGCGTAGGAGGCAGCAGGCGCACCAGCAATGTACCAGCTTCGCCGTACACCTCCAGACCTATGTCGTTTTGTCTGCCAATAAAATCTGCAGGATAAGCCCCCCAAAAAAACAACACATACAGCACAAAAAGGCAAGAACCGGGCTCACAGTTCGGCAGGGATGCCCATGTCGACCCAGTACCCTGGAAAGTTGTCGAACTGGTAGGTGTAAATGGCCACCAGGACGAACATGGAGTAGAAGATGACCACTATCCAGAAGGAGTACATGATGCTGGTCCACAATCGGTACGACACCTGACGCAAAAGACACGCGAATCAGTCTCTCCAGAGAAAGCTTCCAAATTAAAACAAACCTGGAAGGTGAGTATGAAGAGGAGGAAGAGCGCCGTGTACACGATCCTGTAGATGGCCACCTTCTCTCCGGTCAGACCCACAGCGAAGAGAGTGACGGACACCACCCAGATCCAGGACTTGCGGAGGAAGTCCCTGAAGCTCAGCTCCACGTTGATGTTCCATCGCTGCATGGTCAGTCTGAACTCTCTCGACAGGTTGCTGTACATGCTCTTGGACCTAACTGAGCTGACGTTTTCGTCGCGATTCTTCTCCAGCTCCTCGATCTCCTTGTATCTCTGTCGCAGGGTCAGCCAAAAGATGCTGCTGAACAAACTCTGGAAAGGTAATTAATGGTATGGGCATCGCTAGTCAAACGGGGTGAGGGATGGTCAAGGTTGGCAATTACGAGTAAAATTCGCTGCAGGACGCACTCTTGTCCCCCCCAAAAAAGGCGGTGGCACAATCTCACCCCACCTGGCACAATCTCACCCCAATTGACGGGTATATTAAACCAAGAGACCTGGACGGCTAGAGGCGCTCCGGGATGAACCTCGTATCTGACAAGTCCGAACTGCTTCATGTTCCAGCCCTTCATCCGGACTGGAAGCTCGTCGTCGTTCAGGTCCAGGTTGAATACGTACTGGGCGATGAGAAGAAGGGTGCTGTACACCACCAGAAGAGGGGACATCTTGAGCAGGATGCCCCTCCTGTCCGGAAGCATGAAGAGCACGCAGGCTCCAACTAGGAAGATGAAGGTCAGCCAGCTGTGGTACGTGATGCTCCAGAGCATCATGCCTATGTTGGTGGCCAGGTACGATATGTTGGCGATCATGTGCCAGGTCGCGCTCAGGATCGGGAGGATCACTGTGTGCCACCTGGATTCAGACGTGGTCTCTTCCAGGGAGTCTTTCTCGTGGATGACGTCCAGACTCTGCTGGATTATGGTGACCGAGACTTTCGGGTACCCGTCGTCGTCGTCGTCGTCGGGGATCTCGTCGTCGTGGGCGAACTCGGCCGACGACACCATGGACACGTACAGACAGAGGAGGGAGAAGGGCAGGGACAGGAAGCCCCATTCGATGCCCTCTGATATGGTCAGGTCAGAAGGGTCCATGCAGCTAGCACCAAAGACCAGCCGAAGACCCAGCAACCTGAGATCAGACGGATGTTAATTTCGGGGGACGAACTGGCCCGATCCGGGCACGTTCTTTTCCCCTCATGTACCTGGCTCCCAAGGATTCAACCGGCATGGTATTGGCGATGCTGGGCTGCTGGTACAGGAAGATGACCAGGACGTGCATCGCAGGGTACAAGAAGGCGGAGCGACACAACAACGTGAACCCTCTGCCTATGCTCTTGTTGCAGGCCAGCCACAGGCAGGTGGACAGGAACATGATGAAGTACGGTGTGGCCAGCAGGGACGGAACCACGTACCCGGACAAGCCCAGAAGCAGGATGGTGCAGAACTTTCCTGATTTATATTTTTAAAAAGTTAGCATCCTTCGTACTGGACTGTTTCACGACACTTTTTACAATCTTGTCATGGACGTACCTGCGGCAGCCGGAGATAACTTGGTCTTCTCCTCCAGGTACTCGAAGACGTCGCTCCTTCTGGACGACGTGTCACAGCTGGCCTCGCTGGCGTCCGTGGATGGCTGTGTTTGGGCAGCGTTTTCGGCCATGATCCGGATGGTGTTGGCGTAGACCAGTACGGCCATGTCCGGTACCACCCACTTCAGGGCTTGGTAGCTCAGCTTCTGCATTCGCACGAAACCCAGGTGCCAGTATATCATCTCCTTCTCTTCGCCTAGATTAAATCGCACACCGTAGTACAACTGACCTCAGTATTGTCCATTAAAATAATGTACATTGAACTTACAGGTCTCGTACAAGTTGGAAGATGGCTCCAGCAAGAATGTGACCACCTGGAAGCTTCCTTGGCACATTATGTTCACCATGCTCACTACGATGCTCCAGTTCAGGTACCTTGCGGTTTTTCCTGAATAATTGTGAATTACGTCAAAAAAATGTTTCATTTCTGCCCTAGAGATGCACATTTTATTGGTATAATACCTTCCATGTTCATTTTGTCAACTATTTTTGACAATTACGTCTAGTTGTGAGTCACTTGGTTCAGAAATATTACCCCAACCTTTACAACACAAAGTGAGTAATATCGTACACAAATATAACTGACGAACGTTAAGCATATAGCCTACAGTATGTGCTGCAAAATCAATATTTTTGATAACTACCCAGACATTGACATAGTGATTTTGACCGGATAGGCCTAATAACCATAAAACATTTCCTGTTGAAGAGAGCTTGCTTACCTTTCATGGTGTCTTTGTCCACGGCAGGCACAAACGGTGACATGAATACAAGCAGCAAATATGGAATTGTCAGGGCATTTTGTCGAATGGAAGCGCCTGGAAGAAAAATGTAAACAAAATACCATTTGCAGTGTCCGGCAACTAATGGTATAATAAATGGCCACATCATATTCTCCCAAGGTAATAATACCGTGGACATTAGCTCATTGGCAAGTCAGGATGTTACACCAGAAGGGGGCTATTGAGTTGCAAATATCAATTATGATGTTCTAGTACAGTTCCATGCATTACAACAAGCTAAATCATTTGTCGATGTCATTGTGGACACCAACATTCAATTGATCTCTCATTATGAGTGCAACATGTATAACAATATTGGCAACATATTCATTGGTCATTGAATATAATTTCGCAGTGTCAATCAGTCTGCATGAAAAAACATGGCATAATTACTACAGTTTGCTAAGTACTAATATTTCAAGCGAGTTCATATTCATCTCAAAAGCAACATTCGCAAACTTGTAGAACTACAAACACACGTACACTAGAGGTATATGTTGCACAGTGAAACTTGTCTATGACAGACCTGGATTTAGTGGAAACTTGTCCATTGATTTAACTTTTCTTTGCTCGTATGTAGCAGAGAATATTTAAAGTACTTTGTCATACAAATCTGTTCACTTCAGAACAGAACGGATTTGCTGTAACAGTTAGTCTTCAACTTTTATGCTATTGAAGGAACTCATTTTTCTCTACAAATCATTGCAAAACTCCTACAAATAACAAATAACATACCGTTACGTTACCTTGCCTGATCCAGTATGAATCAACTCAAAATATCTTTGGAGAATACTCTGGACAAGCCCAATGGAGAAACTCCAGGGTTCCAAGGAACACAGGCTGAAGACTAATGCACACTAGACAGGTTTCAATGTAACAACAACTATTCATTTAGCTACTCACATGCTGTCAAGAGGATAGGGAGTCCAAACGAGATTAAGACACTATACACAGTGTGAGACATATCCTTATGCTCTCTACGACCTGGCAAAAACCAACATTAAAACATAAAACTCATCAAAACAACATAAACACCTATTGATTCTGAACAACAACATGGAACAACCACTTTTCTAGAACAATATCAACAATGCAACAATGACTCCTAGGTTTCCAGCAGAGAAACAATCTGTAATCAGAATTCCGGTTAGAATGAAAACTGTAAACATTATTTTGTTGCAAACTTCTTTTTTTATTTATTTTCTTGGAAGTATAGGCTTGCTGTAGTTTAGTTTCCACAACCTGCAACGATCCAGCAACGTGTATTTTGTCTGTTTTTTTGCCTTTTGTCGTTTTATTGATTCGGTGGTGAACAGTCAACGCTGCTTCTGCCCAAGCTACGCTAATAAATCTTCACCCAGGCGGAAAAAAAAAAATTGTAAGCATTTGCAGCCAGCAAAAGATCCAGAAGTTCCAACAAGTTCAACTGCTGCTCAGTCTAGTAGCAATTTCTGAAGCTGGTCGAAAACGCAATGTTGTGATTCACTCTTTGGACCAAGGTTTTTTTTTAAATTTAGAACACATGCTGTCGTTAATTTTTTTAACCATTGTAAAGCCACTGATGAGAAATGAATCACAACGTAACGACTAGCTTCATGTAACGTACAGCATCAAGTTTGGTTTACTGCTGAATGAAATGCTTGCAAGAGAGACGTGCTGGACTATTAAAAAATACAAATCCATGCAGGCTTGGTCTCCCGGACAGTCACCTGTGTGACTTGGCTCAATACCCGGCAATACAAAAAGGGACTGAAACGAGGCAATGGTCCATGATGGCAGAAGTACAAAGGGCGTATGAGGAAGAGAGGGGGATGAAAATGGTGTATATTAGAAGCAACCACAAAGAATACAGAGAAACATTTGTTACGTCATTACATTGCAGGCAAATATTATTGTACACCCGATAATAAGACTCTCTAATTTCAATAATTTATATATCAAATTGACTCTCCACCTTCTTCGTATGCAAATGCATGATCCCACACTTTGAAATAGTCAGGCTCTATAGCTCAAAAAATGAATAGAAATAAAATACAATAAAATAAGGGAAAAGTGGCTACCAGCCTAGGTCTATAGAATCACAATACACAGAAGTCTGCACCGCATTTCTCTGCTTCGTCTTGTCTCCTTCCAAGTCTCGATTATTACCTTTTTACAACGCTCTCTGTACAAAACACAGAGGCAGGACTTGATTCAGCCTTCGTGTTATTCCACTTGTGGGTGGAAGTTTCATATTTATTTTCTGTTCATTCTCTTTCGGTCCGCTCCAGCTGTACGCAAGGGCAGCAATCCTCTCTAGTTGGGGGTATGCCGCACCTCATTTTCTCCCTCCTCAGCAATATAAAGCCAGCTGGTGGTCAGTTTGGCAGGTCACTGGACCCACGACACCGAAAGCATTTGACGTTTAAACTCTCTTTTTTTTTTTGGTTACCATTTGACTGGTGGTGTGTTTGTGTGTAGTGTGTTTTTTAAAATCTCTGTTGCAACATTTCTTATGTATAGGTACAGTATGTATAGATATAGACCCCTGCACTAAGCAACGTTGGGTTCGCCTCACAGCGACTTTGCTCGGTCCCAGTGTTTTCCGACTGACTCGGGCAAAATTTGCACCACACTCAATTTATATATATATATTTATATTTATATATTTTTGGTCACCTCAGAGTTTTGGCAATCCTCTTTTTTTAAACTCTATTGGATCACACAGCACTTGCACTTGGGCTTCTTTTTCAGGACCACATGCTCCACTTGCGTGCCATCGCCAACGGGGGCTACCATGCCGTGCTGGACCTCGACTGCTCCTGGTGTTGCTGTACCGTTGGCGCCTCCGCCTTTTGGTGGTGCTGCGTCATTCTGGTAGGCCTGTCAAATTAGAGTCCAAATTAGCATCATGGGACAGGAGCCAACACACATGAGTTAAGTAATGCTACAGGAGTTATTAATTTCCATGACACAGTGGCGCACACCACACCGACAGCTACTCAGCTTATAGTTAGATGGTCATTTGTGCAACTGTTTTATAAAAATGATGAAATGCAAAATGTGGGTGTGCCACCGGCCTGATGTAAGTAAAACAAGACATGGTACAACTCACCAAGTCACAACTGAAACCACTTCGACAAGGATGGCTATAGGATACAAGGTGACGGGGGCAGCCAAAAAACAAGCAGCTGGATTACACCGTGTATTATCACGTAAATTACATGTCACAGAAAAGGAAATATACGCAGGCAAAACTCTCTCTCTCTAACAATTGCAACAATACTGTGTGGCACTGGAACGGATCATGCAAATGAGGCTTCTTGGTGTATGTACATCAGCTGCCGCAACCAGAACACAATTGTAGCTGGACATCACACATCCCCAGATTGGGATTGCAGTTACAAGCAGGTTACCTTGGTGGATGTGATCTTGGAGTTTTGTGCTGGTGATCCGGCTGGTGAGGACCTGGCATCGGTGGCGTCGAACCCAGGTGGTGGGGAGGATCCAGTGGGGCTCTTGAGGACCTCTGCGATTGGTTTTCCCTCCTTGATGGCCTCTACTATCTCGTCCGCTTCTTTGCTCAGGTCCCCATCAGGCCGGAATGGATTGTCCCAACCGCTCTCCACACTAAAGTAGGAAAATGCAATTAGACACACTGAACCGCAACAATGAGGAAAATGCAAATGGCATCATCCATACTTGGGAGAAAAGCCTTGAAGAGTTCAAGCACATTTAATACACTCCGGCAATAACCTTTTAAAAAATCCTGCGCAATGAAAAGGCCATGCAGAACCAACTTTTTGATGAAAATGGGAAATTACTGCTCATTTTATGGAAGAACTCGCTTGGAAATTCCACTACCTGACATTTAATGAGCTATAAATGGTATGTGTGCACCAATTATCACATGCAAGGAAGAAGATAAAAAAAATATTGATTAAAGGTCACGGCTATTGCTGCAGTATTTTTTTATGTACTGTAGAAGGCCACCGTAAGACATTTTTAGCCTGTTGTGTTGGGGTACGAAAAAAGGAGGGCATAACAACAGCATGAGTCATGATTGGACCATTAAGGTCATTGGACCTAACTTTTTTTTTGGGGAGCACAAACCAGGTAGTATGGAAGCGGAAGAGACGTGTAAACAGTTAAAAATGCGGAGGGGTTCCATCAAACGGAAATTCTGGTCATCCCAGTGGAAACAGGCTGTGCTATCCAGGTCAAAAAGTGTCACCACAAACAAGGTGAGGGTGACCACTTTTGTCCACAATTTTTGTGTATTTTTTTACATGTATTGTCCACTGCACTGCCAAGGGGGAAAAGCTGTGAATACCAAAGTGGACCAGACAGGACCCCCCCCCCCCCCCTTCATACCAGTAGACCAACAAAAAAAAATTCGGATAAACCCGCCTTCACGGTGTTGCCAAACAGTGCTGTAATGGCGTTCACCCAAAAAGATTGTCGCAATTAAATTCCATACACACGACGGCCCGGAAACCGTTTTAAAAGGCGCCACAATTGCGGAAACTATTGGCTCCAATTTCGAATAATTTTTTAGGCCAGTCGACGTGAAATTAATTTTCAAGCGATGTCACACCCCAAGAGTCAATGAATCTTGATTGCAAAACTACAGACTGGATAGGCTGTACCAGTTGGCAACGTCCCGAAGGTCAAACTTGGTACGTAACCAATTGGCCGCCAATATTTCGGCGCATCTCTTATTCAAGACGGGGTTTTTTAATGCCCCCACAACCCTCCTCGACCATACCCCTGGTCCTAAAATAGGCCCTATACCTATACCAGGATGGATGGCCACTTGGCACATGTGAAGTGGATTTTCTCTAAGTGCGTGTTCCTGTTTGTTCAGACTTTGGTAAACCTTTCAAGTGCGAGAGGCATGATGTTACAGGTCATACCCATATCTTCATTTAAAAATAGGTAAATATGTCACCCTGAGGTCGCAACCCTTGACTTGCTGAGTGGAAATGCAAATTTTTTGCCATGACACCAATGGTCCTAGAGGGGACACTTTTGACGTCACTTAATCGCCGGAGAACATTTATATTCGCGACAGGTCAACGCGACCCTGCAGACTGAATATTAAGCTATTTTTTTCGCTTCCTTTTGAAACGTTCCAGGTGTGTGCCAGTTTTAGAGGGGTCATGATTTATGACCTACCCGAAAAATGTCGGGATTTCGACATGCAACAATGCCTGTCGTTAAGGTTGGCTCAAAAGAGAACCCCTCCCAAGGTTCTCCTTTTTTGTTGAAACTGCAAAACTTTTGTCCAGATGTCTGAGAGAAGTCCCATGCCTGGCAAAATAGGTAATTCCAGCAGCTCAACCGCTGTGATCTGGAGTTTGAAGCAGTTTGAAACCAGCTGCAATCTCGAACGAGGCCCCATGAATAAAGTTTTACTCTCAGCCATCGTTGCAAAACTTTAGCAAAAACTTCTGCGAAACATCTACGCAAAGCCGCCAACTCCCATTGCTGATTATTGCGCGCAAAATTCCTGAAATTTCCGTCCTTCTACCAAATCAGTAGTACTAACTAAGCATTACTTGGTAGTAACTCCTTCTAACTAGCACACTGAAATGGAAGCCTGGTAGCTGCTACTATCTTCAGTTTCAGGATAGATATTTAGCGGTAGATAATACTAACTTGTAAGTGGAATACACCAGTAGCTGCTGCTAATTTAGTAGAACCCTTAGTCGTTACTAACTTTAGTGGCACAATTAGATGCTGCTAACTTTAGTGGTACACTTAGCCGCTACTAACTTTAGTTGCACAATTACCTGCTACTAACTTGCTGCTAACTTTGGTGGTACACTTAGCCACTACTAACTTTAGTGGCACACTTGGCTGCTACTAACTTTAGTTGCACAATTAGATGCTACTAACTTGCTGCTAAATTTGGTGGTACACTTAGCCGCTACTAACTTTAGTGGCAGGATGTAAAATAACTAGATTTAGTGACAGGTCATAAACTGTCCTTAACTGCTACTAAATTTAGGGAAGAACCCTTCGATGCTGCTAAATTGCGAAAACACGTCGTATCGTCTAATACCTGTTGTACTATTAGCGTCAGTAACTCGGAAGGAAGACACTTTTTAAGACGCACTTTACTGCCTCTCTACTAATAGAAGGACGGGGAAAACCCGGTTGCGAGTAGTGCCAAATTATGCCACACGTCCGTTTCCCATGTTTGCCAATCTAAGGTGCAGCCACCTCTCTATCGACTTCATTCGCAAATATTATCACTTGCCAGCCCTGTATACATAGACAGCGGTGTTCATTCGCGTAATTCGAGACCAAACATTCCGTGCGCCGGACGCAACACTTGGGTGTTGTATTCCGCCCTCTTACTTCAGAACCAAAGTCTAAATTGTTACTGGCAAGGGTGCCAATTTCTCACATAAGCATTGTCACGTTATTACGTCACATAAGTTTGTAAGCATGGTTATTTCGACTGGAATTGACGTAACGATCACTTCCCGCTCGGGTCCACTTTATCGCGAACACGTCTTAACCGCGTCTCAACCGCGTCTCGACCGCGTCTAGCCCACGGATGCCAACTGTAAATCACGCGACCAGTACAACGATGCCAACCTGGTAATGTCAATCCTGGGTCCCGTAACCACATAATAGAGCACACCTCCGTGGCTGGTTGATGACATGTCCGCGCCACTAAAACGCGTCTTCGTCGCACGTCATGACAAACGTGGGTACACTGTACGGCCGCACTGCACCGCTCTCTGGCTGCTGGACCACGACTGGCATCAACTCTGACGGGAGTCTGATTTAAAATTAGACGCGACGGGAAGTCGGGGGCCTGCTCCTGCTGCCATGGCACACACACACACACAGTACAGGGTGTTTAGTTCGTGGTTCAAATGGGGAGGAAAGATTCGCAATCAATGGCCGACTGGGACTGACTGCCAGCGAAAATGGCGTCGCACTTTTTGGATGGCTGGTGGGGGTTGCATCTCACTCGGAGCCTGCGCAAACTTGGGGCCATATCGACTCAAACCACCAACTGAGAGTAGGTGGCTTCACTTATTCACACAAAAAATATATACACCTGTACACGCGATTTTTCTGGTACATTTCAAGGGCGTGGTTTGCCAAAAAAATTCCGACTCTATGACATCATGTGGCCCCATTCCTTCTGTTGCTAGGTGGCACGTGCTTATTTTTTTTTTGCAGTTTTCGCTTTGATCTACAGTTTCTTCAAACAAGATTTGGGCAGTCATGTCATGTGACCAGCAGGAGGTGCTATGGACAGTTGAGGCAACACCTTTTTTGGGGGGGCCAAATTCGAAATTCATGGCCATTACGAGGCGTTAGAGATTGCATGATGGGGGATGAAATATGTATTGGTAAAGGGCTCTCCCTGGCAGGAATCCATCTTGCGGTTGCATATGATGAAGCAGAGCATTAATAACAGGCTTCCCACCCTCCCGCGGATGATTGAATTAAAGGCCTGCCAAGCGCATTCTCTTCAGGTTGGAAGTCTGACGTCAACTGCTTCGTTACCAGGTAACCAGTGAAACACGTCCCTCCACACATTGAATGTGTCTGACTATTTTTTTGGAAGAAAAAAAAAATCAGACACATTCAAAGTGTGGAGGGGTGTTTCACTGGTTTTGCCCGGATTCCATTAGTTGCGTCCGCTCGGATTGAAGTGCTGGGACATTGTGTCCCGAAGCACTTGTTCATTACCCTTCGGGGGTTGCAATGCAGGTTAATGCACCTCTCGGGGGGAAGTGTGCGGGATATTCAGTCTCGTATTCCAGGATTACAGACTCTTGGAAGGTCAGCATAAGGAAGTGGGAGGTCATTTCCCTCGAGGTGATGCAGCCAGAAAAAGGTGGGAGTTGACGAATTCTTTCTACCAGACAATGACATTCCCGACAGCATTGTGTCGAGGGTCGCAAAAAAGTCTAAATAAGCCCCACTTCTGACAATAGTTGATTGTTCCGGCTTGTTGTGCATTAACCTGCAATTAACCGACTTGCAGTGTTTAAAAGACGTCGCATCTGTTGCACATAAACTGAGAAATAGGTAGCTGCAGTGCTACACCGGATTTCCTAAGAAATTACCTCGTTGGTACCTCAAGTAGGGGGCCACCTCTTTCAACCAAGTCAATTACGATGCAACGCATCACTTCGGAACAATTGACCCAATCAATTTTCTCCAGCGCTTAATAAGCTTGTAGGCGTGTATGGGAAGCCTCTATATGTGACGTCATCCGCATGTGTAATGAGCTCCAATTTGCATCGCCAATTTATATCGCCGCGTTTATTTTTAACCCTAACCGGTTATTAACCACCTCCTTTGCCCTGACCCAGAACTTCAGGATTGCTGGATCGCTGAACATCAATGGACAAATGTCACATAAAAAGTAGTGCGACAACACTTATTACTGTCGTATTTTAATTGTGAAATCTGCTAGGCGATTTTTTACTAATAGCAATCACTGCTACTTGTAGTAGCAGTGATTGCTCCTAGTCAAAAATCGCCTAGCAGATTGCACAATTACGACAGTTTTTGTCGTATTTCTGGACACTAGCCACAAACTGTCGTAAATTACGAGCATTTCGTCTTGAATCCAACCCAATTTTTCAGATCTCAAGATGGCAATTTTATTTTGGGACAGCTCTCGAGAGACGGCCAGATGATGAAGTACGATCAATTTGGATTAGGAATGAAGCGAAGAGGTAAAGTGGAAATGACACCCATTTCCCCTTCCAAGGGATGGTGTGGAGTAGGAGGGGGATAGAAAGGGAGGCACCATTTCCTCGCTCTAATTCTCTCTAATTACATCTTACAAGAGGCGACTCCCAACTCTCGCCTTGAACTTCGCTCTTCTCCAGCAGGGTGGGATTCTGCCTGGAATGTGACGAGCCAACACCACCTCCATTTAAAACCCAGTGGTCGGATCTAAATCCGCAAAAGCGCTCAAGGGGTTTAGAGGTCATTGGCTCCCATGTTTACATTATTATTCCCAGCCACTTGAAAAAGTACGCAGGGTTGCGACACATTTGGATCAAAAAAATGGCGGAACCCATGTCACACATTTCCATTGATATCATTTTTCGAACGGAAATTGCGATGCCCATGTTGCAGTTACCAGAATGTACCATATCCCACCAGTGAGGATCTGGAAACACTGTAACTGGCCGGTTCCGGAACGGGCCCAGTTTCCTGCATATGTGTGAATGACCCCAATTTTTTTTTCTCGAACTTTTTCTCTGCAGGGGGATTCTTCCCTAAATCAAAAAAGAGGGCTGGAACATCGTATGAACTAAGACCACACCCCATCTGAAGGGGCCGGCGTCCTGTGGAGAAGTTGGGCAAGAGCCAGGAAAACACCGTCGAGTCGTCATTTCCACAGAGGCAAATGAATTCCAGGTCCGCCCCTCAAAGGTCGCCACCGGGGACGCGTTTACTCCTGGAGTTATTGACCTCTTGGACATCTATTTTATGGATGGGGAAAATGTCTCCTTACTGGCCCATAAGAAAAACTAGAGACAGGAATTGTACTCAGAAATCTGTGGGGCGCCTAGAATTATTGACAGGCCAGAAGGGCGTCTCCGAAATGGAATTCCAGGCTGCCTGTTAGCCCAATGGGGGTTTGGCTCTTTGGGAGGCTATTTTGGGATAAAAGCAAGACTGCAAAATATCGCGGGGTAGTTAGCCCACTAGCTAAAAAGGGCGCCGAAATTCCTGCCGTCGCTCACTCCTAATTCATGCACTCAACATAGCAAAAAAACGAACAGAAAAAAACTTGTGTGTTTAAATATGTCCATCACGTATCGAACTATCTTGCCTACATTTTACAATATCGTACAGGTTTTAATTTTACATTCCGAAATCTGGAAATCAGTCTCGTCATGTGTTGCTATGCTCGAGGGCTAGCATGTCACGATTGGAAATAGACTCTAGCATGTGGTGCAACAGCTGTTTGGCCTTGAGAATACCAGTAACTGTCAGAAATGCAGAAGCGGAAGCTGTACGTCAGTTAGGTAACTCTCTTTCTTCTTTTTCTGCTGCCTTGTAACTGTGTCAGCAGCATCTCCCCTTTTTCAGTTGGGAAGGTACTGACCTGACTTGTCGAGCGTAGGGTGACCCGGAGGGGTCCAGGTGGGTGGGACTGGGTGAGGTCATGGCCACATCCAGGTCTTCGGCCAGGTCAGATGGCTCCGGAGAGCTGACCACAAGGGGCTTCTCACACTCGAAGAAGGTCACCCGAACTCTGGACGCAGACTTTCCGCCTGCTGACAACGGGGCTCCAGTGCTGCTCTGGACTCTATTGAGAGAGAGAAAAAAAACATGAGGTTAATTCCAATGAAGCAACGTGCTCATGACAATATGACATGAGAAAACCCTGATACAAATCCTCTTAAATGCCGATTAAATCATACGTGCCTGTGGGTGCGTATATAAACACACCAGCAGATAACAGGCAAAGGATTATCTGACCGGAAAAAAATGGCTGGTGACATTTACAATCCATAAATTTCATGTGCATGTGCATGTGAGCTGACACGGAAACAGTTTCTTTTCCCCCTCTATATACCCCCCACCTGAAAATAGTCGTATCACGTGACCCCCGGGCCAAACTGCACACCTGTATATCGATTTGCAATTGCACAAAAAGGACATGCAATGGAAGCAGTAGGGTGCACTTAAGCTGGCTCATTACTCCTTCATTACGCCAAGGACGGATCCCAGTCGAGGTTAATTATTTCGCAAAATGTGTGTGTTCTTTGCGAGTCTCCTGGGCAGAATTCGCATGGAATGCACCTGCTGACAATTACTTTCCTCTCGGTGCATGCTGGGAGTGAATGAGTCATGGGGAGGATGCAGTACTTGCATTAGGCGCTATTCATACTGTGTACGCCATGCTGAGTGCAGCTTCATTACCATCATTAGGCGCAAAGGCGTAATTTTTTGGGCACTATCTGAACGACTGATTGCTGTACATAATGAGCCCGCAATTGTGCAGTAATACCTGCATTTAATGAAAAATTAACGAGCGACTTGGGCATTACACTATAGCCTGTACAGAGGTGTTCCAATATTAAACAGTGATTAGCCGCCATAACTGTGTGTAATTAATATGCAGTTTATGGGCTAGCACATATCTACTGTTAACATTCAGGTCAATTAAATTGCGACCATTATGTTCGACCCTTGACCTCGGTACCAGCCAGTGCACATGAAGTGATATTATTTCATAAACAGTGTTTGTTTTTTTTACAAAGCAGCTCAGAGCCATTTGCAGTAACTATTTTAGTTCAATTGAACACACTCCCATTGCAGCTTCCAGTTGCATTAGTATAATGATCGTTTGGTTTTAATTGCCGGCAATCGAATCGAGACAGGTGCAACGACCTGCAATAAGTCCGAGCAATATCTCCGATGGCCTGGACAGCCCACTGCCCACACGGGGGCTGTGGCACAGTCATTGCGACAAATGCAAACAAAACTGGTCGATATACCCACACTTTGTGCAAACCGGTCTGCCGGGCCCATAACTTACGGACCCTGCATGTTCAAACAGGGACAGTTTTTTCTAGTTGTTCTGGCAGTAAAATTGTCGTTAAGTCTGTTCGGTCATCGTGACATTTTTCCTTGTCTTATGCAAGTCCATGTGTAAGAGGACAGGACAGCATTAATTTTGTCGTAATGTCAGTTAGGATTAAACCATGTACCGAACTACAGCTGTCCATGTGAATTTCAGCTTTGGAGACTTATAGATGAAGGCCTTGTTACTTGAGAGGTGACATTGGCATTCATGGTCTTGCACCATAAATCAACCGATGACGAGTACACTAGCACACTGCATCATAATTATGCAAGTACCCATTTTGAATTGCTCTGACCACTCTACTTGTACTTGTTAAGTTTTATTTCCGCAATTTAAATCCTGCCGTTTTAGTTACGAGCTCGCCGGCAAAATTTGCACACAGTACGAGGAAACGGAGAGAAGAAAAAAAACGTCGGAAATTTCGGAAAAGGAAACCTACCTGCAGCGCAAATTCTAACTGTAACGTCGCAACATGCGATGCAAAAGTAGATAAACACGCTTCTATGCACACGCATCCAGTTCCCTTCTTTATTAAATATTCGCAACTCAATTTTCACACTCGAATTTTCGCAAATTCATCGATCGGTGAAAAATTGCGTTTCATCTTATTTTTCCAGTGCTATTTTGGTGCACAGATTGTTGCTTCTTTTCGAAGTGGTTGCTGGAGTGAACTGTTCAATTGGAGTTGAACTGCGCGTGTAACCTCTCACAATTCCGCTTAAAAGCCAAGGTTAGGACCTGCCCTTCCCAATTTCCCAGGGCTGCTTTTTTTGGGCAAATTGCGAAACCCTTCCGGGAGGTGTCAGAAACGCAGGTGCGGTTTGGCAATCGATTTGTTCATTTATTTTTTCTAGTTCCTCCCACCTCATTCCTATGCACTGTATACGCGACAAAAGAGTTGCGTAACTATACATTTTTTTTCCAGGGGAAGTTCCCATGCGCGAGAGTGCGAGGCAGAGTCGCCAATTCTCCCACCTGTCTCGAAATAACCCGGCGCCGAGAAATTGGCAGATACATCTGCTGCATCGCTGCCACAAGTGACGTCAATTGCCAACAGAAAACATCCCGGAAGTTGTCGTCCCAGATAGTACCAGGGAATATAATATTGATCACACTTTTTTTCTTCTTCTTCTATAGTCTAGTCCATCAAGGATATTCGCGAAATTGTTGTTGGGTTTCTGCGGCTAGTTTCTACCTGGAAAAAGGTGGGGGGTGTCCACTTCCTGCAGACTAATGGGGGAGTGGACACTTCCGGTTTAGTGCTGTCACCGTCCAGTTTGGTCCGGTTGACAATGCAAGCTATTTTTGCGACCAATCATCCAACCACGCAATTCGCAAATTATGCGGGGGAAAAACTGGTTCAAAACTGACAGCGACTTCTATAATATGTTCAATTTTGCAATTTTCTCGCATATTGTCAGAAATTTTTGGCGCCATATTTCAAACATTCTGCGCACCACATGTGTTCAAGACGTGTTGATGCGTTTAGAGCGCGTCTCTTTCTGGGAATTTCAGAGCAAAAAAATAAATACCCGCAACGTTTCATAAAACAGTTGTTGTCCTTGACAGTTGACGCTCACCGAATGCACTTGGCACAAATACGCAAAAAACCGTCGCATTCAGGTCAGAACCGTTTGGTAAAAGCAAGGCACAAACCAACCTGGGACTAGCATCGTGTTTTCCTAACGCGGGCATCGTGTGTCGCACTTATTATCACTTTGCACACCGATCCGTCAGCACAGGAGTCAGCCTCCGTACTGGCGGTACCGACTGGCGTTGCAACATTTGAGAAACAGTGCACACGACCTTCCTCAGGGCCACCACCAACACATCACATCTGCACAGCTACACAGCACGCGTACACTCTGGCGCATCTCCATTAGGAGACTGGCAGCTGGCCTCATGCCACTTGGAAACTAACCTTCGTTGCTGTGTGCTGTGTGCATCAAACCTTGGTATATATACGTGGCGCCACCGTACCACTGCGGTGTGCGTTGGGAGATCAATCACAAAGTCGCCCAACTGACCCCAAATGGGCTGATTATACACCTCCGAGGTACCCCCGCGAGGTCAGCTCGGGGGGCGTGAGGACATCACGGAACTAGTCCATCAACTTTAGCCCAGATTTCTAATATAACCCGGGACCGTATAATTGAAGAGACTGGTACTGTACCAGGCCCAAAAATTGATCTGATAACGTGACGATTTCTGACACTTTTTAAATCAATCAGTCTGGTTTTACTGCAGACTTTGCATGCTTCCTGTATACAATAATATTGGAATTATATATCTCTATAGACGATTCGTCGCAGGAAAATTATAATAATTTTTCTGCGACGAATCGTCTGGTGCTGTTCATTTGAATTTTTCTGGTTATGAACATTCCACAACTTCTTGCCACATTCAATGACTTCTTAGCCGATTCCTCCGAGTCCCAGTGACCGATTTCCTGTCCGATTCCAAGGCCTAATGTCCCTTCCTTCTTCGTAATTTACGGTTCCCCAGCCTGTCCCTCTTTCTATCCCCCCCCCCCTCTCTCTCTATCGGAATGGGCCTGCTCTCCTGCTGAGAGTTCCATTGAGCAAACTCCTCCAGTCATAAATTACCAGATAGGAGAATCCATCCCGCCTACGACGTCTAATGCAATGATAATGGCCTCCAGGGCAATTCCTCCACTAGACAAACCGAGGGGGACACCCACTTAAGTCCATCTCAACCCATCATCCAACATAGTCCAGGTCATCTCCCAGAATTGCATTGTTGTCCTCGTGTTGGCCAAATACAGGAAGATTTTTTTTCTTCTCTTGATCCGAAATCCTGGCTTCCATTTTTTCCTGAGCTGGTAGTGCAATAATTCAGGTTTATTATCGCCGGTTTATGGCCAAGGTGTAGCGATATGGAGGACCGTTATCGCAGTTTTTTCCGCCCCCCTGATTGCTTTGCCCGTGTTTACGCCGAAATATTGTAACCGCTCGTAAATACAAGTCTCAGAGTGCAAAGGCCTCTGGCCATAGTAGCCATTTTTTTGGCAAAAAAACATATTGAAAATTTTCCCCTGAGAGTGTGCGTTTGTTTCCTCTTCAACTGGTAAACAGAAAGATGAATGTGCCAACTGTTTGGTTGAAAAAAAATCTTGGGGCTTCTCTGGGTAGCAAGGCAAGAAATCAATCCTGGTCCCCCGAATGAAGCCCTCAAAAGTCTTGTTCCACCGAATTAGGACTCCATTCATTTACTGGAGTCTGCAACGGTCGGTTTGATGGCCTCGAGAAGGGGGGGGACTCTAAACTCTAAACAGGAAAATCTTGTTCTTTGCCTCCTACGAGCCTGGGGTCCATGGGATGCTGCAATATTGGCCACCTCAACGTGTTTGCCGGTTCTTCTCTATAGCTACGATGGATGACATCATCCTCAGTTTTTTACTTTCATTTTTTAACAGCTTTACCGGGCGGAATGAGGCTCCATAGCGGCCAGACACAGCGCTTTTGGATTATTTAGCGGCTTCAATAATGCACAAGAATGCAGGCGACCTAGTTCCGTGGTGTGTCAGACGGATGAACAGTCGACGTGAGCAAACCGGAAAGGCTCGTAGGGACAGAGTCAATTCACAAAACCTTTGCCAAGAATTTGGTCAAATCGGTTGGCACTCATGGGGTGAAGGATTTTCCCAGCTGGCGTATACAGCACCTAACAGGTGCCTCTGAAGCAGATAAAACGAGTTTGTTTACTCGTGACACACGCTTTCGTTATTCCCGGGCCGGCTTCTCTCCCTCGGTACATTCAATAACTCGCTTGTTACCGTATGCAAATCCGCTACCTTGCACACTAACCAAGGACACTGCAGCTCGCAAAACCGCTTTTAATGGCGACCCCACGAAAAGTTTTCCTTATAACTGCAGGCGTTGCCCTCTCAGTCCAGCAGACACAGGATGCATTGTGCGCCATTGGAGACGCATACCAGCAACGGTCGCATTGTAGCAGGTTCGGAATTCCTGAGATAACAAGCTGCTAAATGAGCTTATGATAGTGTAGAGGGGGTTATAGTTGGCTCTCTCATTGAAGTGGGGGAGGGTACAAAAACATCCCAACCCACCGCCCATCCTTTAAGATAAGACCAGGGGCGCCACCTTCACAATATCCTGGATCAATACACACTGGCTGAGGTGGGACACTCGGCCATTTTTTTCACAGAGTCAATTTCTGGGTACACTTACAGACAAGTCAATGAAGCAACTACGTACTGGTCCATATTTTCTAAAATGGCAAATTGAGTGTGGTAACGAGCCATAATTAATTTCTTGTATTTTCTTGACATCACATGTCACCAGACACTTTCCAAGAGAATTTTTCAGTCACACTATTAATAGAGAATGCCATGCTCAACTTGACCCTTGCGATTAGTTGTTTCAGACACGCATTCAGTTATGTTGCTGCCTCAGCAAATTTTGATCAAATATAGGCCTGAATCTGCATTCATTTCCTTTTGGCAGTTTCAGAGGATTAGCTTATCGAGCATTTCCTTCAGGAAGAATCCAAATCGGTTATTGCGCGATCGGCTTTTTCTATTTGCTTCAAAACCGGAAGAGGAATTAGATCGCGTAAATGACACAACTTCCGTCTTATTCATAGCTCTGAATGGCCTGAATCCATGCGTGTCAACATGTTGTTTCCTCGATGAGTTTATGGAACAAATAACTCCAAAGGCGGAGGTGTGAATATGCGCGGAATTTTCATAATCGCCTATAGGACGTGTCGACAAATAAACCAATGGCATGTATAACAGTTAAGCCAATGCTTACATTTGCAAACTGTTCGAGCTTCTAATTATTATTTCAGTACAACATTGTAATCACCAGATTTAATAATCCGGTTTCAAATTCCAGTCTAAAGCAGTTGGTAACCATTTTTCAGAGGTCACGGTGCATACATACCCGATAGGCTTATCTTCACATGACAAAGATCATCTTTAACTTCTGCTATAGCCGGATTTTGAACCTATTCGCTAAAAACACGTGAGCTGGCCTCACAGGGCGTGGCACCCGTTGCCAACATGACATTTCGCCAAATTACGTCACTTCCACAAAAGGCCCATCATTCTCACCCACGCTAACCATACACCCCAGGCTGTCTTGTCTCCTTTTGTGCGACGTGATGATGACAAAAACTGCCTCTAATGAACCAGGGCCATTGCATAATATAATGAGTGCATGTGCACATATGTAGAATATATATGCACCGGTGCTTTAGTTTTGCTTAGCGTTGCACAACATGTATGCTGCAATGGGGCTGAGGTCAGACCTTATTTTAATAGAGTATGTGTGCGTCGCAGAACCTCTCTGAGTCTATGATAATCCCGATCCAATTGCGTGCATCAATAAACCCCAGGCACAAGGACTCCTGGTTAAAAAGCAAGTCCAGATAAACAGCCAGAAATAGAAAATCAAAATCGGGGCCAGCTCAACCAAGAGAAGAAAAAAAATGATCAACGAGTGGTCCTACGTTGGCTTCATTTCAACAAAAAAGGGTGTTTATTCAGTCGAAATTTTTTGGGGCTTACATGTACAGTATACGATTGCACAGCGGGCAGAAAATTTTTGCTGCTTGCTGGAGCGAACAATCTGTCACTTATCCTATAATTATGTCGAATGAAATGTGTGTTAATGATGATAAGGCGGATTGGACCTGCCCTCTAATCTGATGCATAATGGAATCACTGAGTTGAAATATAGAAGCTTTAAGCGAGGAAGATGCGGGTTGCAAACGGATTTGCCAATAGTCTTTTAAATTGCTATAGCACGCGATTGCCAAATAATGATGACCTTGGAGCTGACGGGAGTTAATCCGGCAATAATTAGACATTATCGCACTGCTCTTCAGGGGGAGATCAGACCTGTCATTTTCAGAGATAAAAAAATGTTTCCTGGTTTTTGTTCGCCTGTTTGTTCAATCTGTACAAACGTACAGTACTATAGACATAATTTTTAATGACATTATCCGATTTGGATCATGCCATCTTATTATTTTTTTTACAACACTCCTTTTCAAAAATGAGGACTATGGCATTACATGAATGAAAACTCAACAATGCTATCTCTCCCCCTCTCTTGAATTCACTGCAAAGTAGTCGTTACATTCCAGCCCAGTGGAACCTGCCAAAATTTCATAAGCGAAAATCAATGGCGAAATTCGACTCCTGCTGATGCTGAAATCGACACCATTGTCAGACAGAGGTTAACGAACATCACTGAATGCCCTGTAAACTTATAGCTTCGAAAAGCAGGCAATTTTGGCCAATGGGAAAAGCGATAAGGACACTTTCTATCTACACCGGATAACCGCGAAGGGTACGGTGCTGTATACACACAGAGCCAAAAGACATTACTGTAATAACGACCATCTGGAATTATTCATTACTTCGATTTCCTCTTCCTAATGGCCCGTTTAATTCCGACTTAATTGACACACCAAGTCCGAGATAACATGTGGCCATCCGCGATTAATATTAAACGCGCAGGCAATTCCGCACTAAAACGTCCTAAATCGCCACTGACGCAGTGTGCACTTACATAACCCAACGCCACGTATATTTCCTTTCGCAAAAAAAAATAATTCGGATCAATACGCTTCACTAATAACAACGTTTCTTAATTCCTGTATGTATATAGTGAAACGCATGCACAGTTTCTACAAAATAATTAAGAATAATTCCCACATTTTTGGCACGGTGCATATTGAATCATTCTGTTAAATGTAACCCACTTTTTAAGTGATTTATTTTCATGCTGAATAGGTCCGTAGAGTGCCCTACTTTGCAAGTAAAATTCAATATTTTCGTCCTATGGCACCCGCAACCACTTCGCTGCTTTTTGAAAAGTAATGAGCCATGTTGCGTATAGAATGCAAATAAATGGCACACACTAGAGTGACTTAGCTTTGAACAACTAACATAAGAATTTATGAAAACCATACAAATTCTTACGTTAGGACGAAACATGTTTTTGCCATCCCAAAAACACAGTATGGAAAAGTCCAGAAGTGTTTGCTAATGTTAATGCAGTTTGCACATGACTATGCAATATGCATCTAGCCAATATCTCTGATCAATGCTAAAATATGCAAATGTGCTTCCTCATGTGGGGATAATTGATATTATTCAGGGTCTGTTGCATGAACGCAAATTAAGATGGATATCTCCAATATAATCTGATATATTAAATATAATTTGTTTTCATACAACTAGCGCTCATGTACGCACATTTTGATGGTATGGAACGTATTTCCGTGCAAGTATTGAGCAATGGTTACACCATTCTAGTTGTGCAACATTTCACATTTTTGGCATACCGGTACCCTAAATAAACCCGACTCGATACATTTTTCAAAACCTGTACACTGCATAATTCACCCACCACGTAATTCAACCAACCGCAGTTACGCAACCCCCGCATATTCCTCTCCTTACGTCACTTTTTTTAAGCACTTTACCAATAATTTCGACGCCACGTCACCCCCCCCCCCAAAAAAAAAACCCATACGGACCACATTTAAAAAAAAAATCTAAGTACAGCAAACCCCACCCACGCAATACCTTCAATTTGGGCGCCGATCCTCCGCAATTAAAAATTTTGGAAAATAAAAGGGCGGGTTTTTTTTAAACTGCCGGTTAATTGGTGAATATAAACCACGCACTGTGCACCAAAACCCACCGGCTTCACATCACTATCCGTGCTAGGCTGTCGGCCTTTGGAGTTTGCGTCGCCAAGCCAGGCTCTCCCACGGCTCAGTCCATTCTCGGTCCGTATAGGGGTGGAAGGTAGTGTTTGAAGTAGGGGGTGAACAGAGGGGGCGAAGTTGAACGGGGGGGGAGACTTGCAGAGAGGGGGGGGATAAAAACCAGCGCCCTCTTTTTATACCAAGCTGCCACTTTGTGACTTGTTGCTTCGAGTTGTGGGCACAATTTTTTTAGGGTGGGGTCCACTATACCCCCTCAAAAAATAAAAAATTTTGGCGACCTGAGTGGGTGGGACCCACCAGATGTTTCGACTGACATCTGGTAAGGACGGAATGAAATTTTGGGGAATTTTTGTATTTCCAAGCGATATGATCGAGGGGAGGGGCTTATTGCGAGGATGATTCATGGATTGGGGGAAGTACTTGGAGGGCTTAATTGAAGAGGGAAGTGAGGTAAATTGCGCGCAAAAAGTGGACGTGAGGGTACGTTGCGTTTGTATTTGACGCAATGATAAAATTGATTGGTCCGGATGACTCGCAGGATTCCGCAGCTTCGAAATAATTAATTAATTAAATTTTTGCTTTGGATGAACTACAGTTCCCATTGTAACCAATTACTGCGAACTGTAACGAGTTTGCAAAAAATAATAGCAGGAATGACATAGGAATTAAAACTGTGCCACTCACATTGTCAAATAGATTAGCATGTGGGACACATGAATTGCTAGAAGAAATTACTGAATTTGAATATCGTTTGAATATTGCCCTATAAGAATGTCAAATGTAAAAACTGTAAGCAATTTGCATAAAAATAATTCGCTATTTTATATTCTTAATAACACTGTAACTTAGGCATGCATATGTCACTTATTTTAAAATTAAGCAAAAATCATATAAAAATTTATGTCGTTACAAAATGCAAATTGATTCAATAAATCATTGCAAACTGATTCAACAAATCGTGGCAAATTAATTCAGCAAGAAGTATTTTCGTGGGCATGTAAAAATACTATAGTACCAGCCTGTATATCTACTTTGTAAAAAAAATGATGGCTTGTTAAAACTAAGGTCGTTGCAAAAAAATACGTGCCACATATTTGTAACAAATAATTACGAATAAGGTCGCCCAAAATTGCGTCACTGATTATACTATTGCAAATTACAGGTTCATGCTGTGATTCATATTCCGAGTGACTAGCAGGTGTGTTTATCATGGACAGCACTGATTTAAAAATATATATATCAGGGCAATTGTGAGGTGAGTCATCTGATGTAATCAAAAATGATGTCTCCCAACACCCAGTATTTTTTGAACTAATTTTTTTTTACTGTTTCCAACCGGTTACAACGGGCAATAATTTGCACATACCGTACAACCATGTGCTACGTATACCTAATTAAGCTAATTGCACGGACAGGCCTCTTCCTTCTGATTACCTCCGGGGCCGACTTTTTTTTTGCTTTTTTCTCTCGAAAGGAGATCAAAGATCAAGCTTATCCGAGCCCAGGTGCTAAACAACACGGTTCAAAGAGCGCGAAAGTGAGCTCTCAGGCTTTTTGTCAAAACCACACTCGAGCGAGTGCACTTTAAAAGCTTATCACAGGGTGAGTCAGAAGTCCGGCCAGTTTGGGTAGCTAAAATTTGCACAACAAAAACCGAACTGGAACACACTGTGCATCCGGCCTTAAAATTTGTTCAAAATCATTCCGCATATTAAAACAGAGGTTCAGTCAACTACTATTCCGCATGGCCAACCTGACCGTCATCGTGGGGCCAAACCTCTTGTTATTTTTGGTCGCAAAACCTGCGGGTAATTTCACCCCCAGTTGGCCAAGCCCAGATACTGTAAGCGCCCGATTCGCCAAAAAACCGCCATGGAAATTTCAGCCAGTTTTTTCGCGATTTTTATCATTCACTCCAGTAACCTTCCTGAATTCCCCTCCATTCTCTTCAGGGGACTGCAACCTTTTTTGGAGGCAATGTATGCTGTTGCCGTGATTCTGTGAACTTCACGCTTCAAGTAACACACCGTCATAGTTGCACACTGCGCCAAAAACATTGTGTGCGAAAATGTACAGGGTGGTTCATACTTCAATTATTTATTTTTGCTTCTCTGAACTGGTTGCTGGAGTGAACAGTCTGATATACTAACCCAGGATGACGAGGTCCGTTGGACAGTCGTCCGTTGGTGTATCCAAGTCCTCCGTTCCTCAGGTTCTGCGAGTGTGGTAACAGAGGCGGAACAGGGGACATGAACACATGGCAGTCCTCGCTGTCCTCTTCAGGGACGGGGCTCTCGTAGATCAGGGTCTCCACCATGGAACCCTTCGAGCTTCCAAACGACACCCTGAGGAAAGACAAGATTAGTCAGTAAAGCAATATTTAGTCCGGGTTAACTATTTACTCCGAGGTTAACAGTTTGCTCCGGAGCAACTACCTGATGAATCGACCAGTTCTGGCGGAAATGCGCCTCAGATACACACAGCACAAGACACCGAACCCTCTCCTTGATTTTGCAGAGACGGACGGAAGCCCCGTTTTCCCCCCATCCAGATCTAATTACCCACCGAATCTAGTTAGGTCTGACACACGGGGAGGAAGACGGAATGACTTTGCAAATCGGATACATCCGCAGCACGACTCGGAGGGGTAAACACTTGTCTTTGAAGTGTATGCTTACCTTACATCTCTCAGAAACTGCATGTCGTATATATGAGTCCTATTGAGCCGCACGTTTTTATACGAGTGTGACGGGTGATGTCCCTGGATTTGAATATACCGCTGGGGTCTAGGGTTAGCTCAGAGTGTCTAAATAGAGAGGCTCACGTAAGAGTCGGGGTCGAAATGCGTATCTTCCTCATTAGCCTTGGCCTTGCACTCTGTCAGGGTTAGACATATGTGTGTGTGTGGGATGAGGGTGTGGAGGGGGAAGAGGACGTAACCCAACCAGTGATTATTAACCTCTATCCGTCTATCGTGTCCAACTACTGCGCCAATGCCTGGAAAAACGTGTGTAATGCGACAAGTGATAATTATTGTAGTGGGTGGTGGAGGGGGTGGAGTTGGAACAAGTGGTCGTGCGCATATTAATGGAGTTAAATGTGAGGACACCTTGAGGTTAGGTCGAGCGAGGATATGCGCGATATGGAACCACATACAGGGTGGTGCACTGACTCTGGTAGAAGATTACACTCAACAGAGATACCATCACATCGCCTAATCACTCAGTTGTAGATCATTCTGCATTTAGGTATTCAAAAATGTAAATCGGCAATTAATAAACCTGTATTTCAGTCATATTCATACTTGCGTCATCGTTCTTTATTTACACACTGAAAACGCTGAATTTTATTGATGCTATAACAGGACATTAATTGCGTTTCAGCACGCGCTTGAGTCACCCATTTGTAAGCTCAAATTGGGTTACCTTACCATGAGATGCTATGCCTCCCCCATCCCTCCACCTGCGCAAGGTCTCCCCCTCCTTTGAAAATGAAGGTCTCTCTCCCCTTCTGGCTCTCCCAATGGAGCAATACGACACCCGAAAGTCTAGACTGCGCCAACATTAACGGTCAAGGTTGGAAACCTGACATTTCCTGACATTTTCCTTCGGGGGGGCCTCGAAATCGAGATATCAGGATCACACGTTATACACCTGATGCTCTATTCTAAGTCATGGGCGGTCCCTGAAATCAATTCCCTGACTTAAACCCTTATAGAGATTTCTCGTGGGATTGTAATCAATCATGTCTGCTACTGCACCGACCTTGACATTATTTATTTAACGTGTGTGCTACCCCCTAAATCCACCCAGTCCGAAATGGACATATTGGGAGTATTTTCCTCCCTCCCATTCTTCTTCCCATTCCTGTAATAAATCGCCAGCCCAAAGTGGCAAAACATGCCACAGAGACAGCGACACCCTCAAATGTCTCAGAATAGCTTGAGGTCAATATTTCTTTCTGAATTATACGTTGTACAGTTCAGAGATTGGAAGTGTTGCCAATGTTGTAAGAAAAAAGGCAGCCCTTTAATGAGAAAATATTCCCCATGTCATACTGTGTGCTTAGTAAAGTTCATTCAAAAGGGAGCAATGGCAACAATGGAACCTAGGCCTAGTCCAATTTGTTTCGGTGTTGTGTAAATGTATGTGTTTATGGCTCCTGCGTTCCTAGGCTAGTTAGCCATGCTGCACTTTGACAGAAGAGCTAGACGGGGGTTTGGATTCTGGAGCCAGATGTCTGTCAACCCTTGACGGCACGTTTCAGCAGTTCCTAGCTTTCTGAATGGCTCGTTAGGTGGCAGTGGCGTGCAGTTAGCTCCGCCATGTTTCGGACCAAAATCAGACAATGGCCACCCTTAATATCGAGCGTGGTTTCCTTCCTTTGGATGATCATAATAATGGCGAATAATTGCGATCCGGAGGGGGCAAACTTGCTAATAAATCAGGGCGTGAGACTTTGAGCCCATGATTGCATACATGAGGCGCTCGTTACAAATGGACCACCCCGGATGCTGCTTCTGGATATGTGTGTGGGATGGAAAAGACTATTGGCACAAGCAGCACAGTCTCATTCCACAAAAGACAAGGGCCTTTTTAGAGGTCGCCTCCCCCTGATAAGAACCCTGAGACTTATGTCTTCCTGAACTCGTTTTCGCGTCACCTGACGCAAACGGGGCCTCTCTTGAGACAATCCGAGTCAAACCCACGCGGCTGCTACCGTTATACCAATCTGTTGACTTGTTTCTTTGGGGAAATGGGGATTGGTCAGGGGCCTAGGTCACTGGGCTGCAGGTTCTTGGAGGCCTTTCTTTTACGACCATTTGCTCGGAAATGGGAAGGTTTGCAAGGAGAAAGCTAATTTGAGTTCATAGGTTTCGCAAGGCTTTTGCTGCAAAGTAATTGCGTTCAGCTTGACGGGTTGGTTAGGAAATTTTCTTCAATGTCAAATTTTTCCGCAGTTGTCATTTAAATTTTTTATAAGTAAAGGAAGGCAGCGAGACTATATAGCGGGTTCGTTGCCCCCGTTCAATGAATTAAAAACTATTCACCTCCAATCGCTCCAACCCGCAAAGAATGAGCTTTTATATAGTTAAAATCAATCGCTCAGAAACTTTTAAACCCCTCTGCAAAATCTATACACTTTCTATGGCACTGCTTACTTACAGTAGGCCTACACGAGTTCTCCTAATTGTTATTAACAGAAGCAATCTGGCATACAGTAATAGGCCTATTGTATGCCAGATTGCTTCTGTTAATAACAATTAGGAGAACTCGTGTACTGTACAGACTTTGCAACTTAAATAGGTTTTACTAATATTATTAGTAAAACCTATTTAAGTTGCAAAGTCTGAAGGAATTCATTGAGGAACTTTGTGTATAGCTCAGAATATTGCAGGCTAAAAATTTAATGCTTTAAGGAGTTTAAGCTATCCCGATAACCAAGGCCGCCGTTCATATTGGATGCAATTTTGCACGAACCACATAACTCTGAAGTTCAAAGTCACGCAATGGGTATTAAGCATTGCGTAACTTCCAAACTATACACATATAGGTAGGTCAGTAGGCCTCGGAAAGGGAATAATCCATACACCAGAAATGAAACAGCCCTTATTATATCCGAAAATATACTTCCTGATAGTAAACTGCGTGGACATTGCAGTGTACTTGAATAATGGTTGTGCAATGTAAAGAGGGCCAAAACCATTTTTAACTTCCGGTTACTGCAGACTCACAGTCGAATGGGTAATAATATTAATTTTCGATAATATTATTCCAGTCATACTGTTGCTGGTTAATAATAATTCATAAGGCTATCCTGGTGTAATGAAACTCGTTAATCACAAACAACAGTTCAGGGTAGTTGCACGAAATATTCACATTATTTTATCAAACTTTGCTGTGTAGAGTGCATTACAAGTAACAGCTGAGTGGTGGCTTTGCAAGAAAATCGATATCAATTAATTTCTTTCCTCTTGGAGGTTTATCAGTTGTGCAAACTTTAGTCCCCGTGGCTAAGAATCGTATAGACCGTAATTGCTTTCGAAGATTATGAAGCCACTCAACTAGGTTTACCATTAATTTAAATCAGCAATCCATAATAACCGATGAAGGATGATGGCATCAACCTGTGTGCTACATAGACACACGACGCTTCCGCAATGATTTCTGCAGAACAGGTCACAATCTGACAGGTTTTACGACCAGGAGTGCAACTGGACGGAAAACCCAGTTTTTTGCTGAGGAAACACATAAAAAGGCGTGAAATACCCAGTGCTGAGCAATCGAAACTTCAATTTGTTTCATAAAAAATTATAAAAAATAAGAGCGTGATTTTATCATGTACATTTATTAATAAGACAAACGTTTATCATCTGCAGTCAAAAAAAGTCGTGTTTCGCAATATAAGGGAAGGACAATAAATTGCATGTACGCAGCAACGAGGTGTCAATATGCAAAGTGTATAACCTTACATGGCACATCCAACATGGGTGCAAATTGCGGATTAATCAAGCATGTTTTTACACAGTGTACGACCTGTTTTTTTAAAAAAAACCTGCTTTACATAAATTGTTTCGTGCTACCAAGTTACATTCTTGAAATCTGTTCATGCGTTACGAGTAAGGGCATTTCGAATTTTGTTTACTTCCTCATCACATAAGCACTGCAGGCGCTCTTTACCGCTAATATTAGCCACTGGTTTGCGAAAGCTGAGGATTTTTATCAGTTGAAGCGACAACCCAGCACGTAAATGTACATAACCTAAGTCTTACCTCACGCGGGTTATGTAATTAACCTCTTTGTTTCTTACGTCACTTTGACTGACACCTGACAATATCAGGTCAAGGTTGAATTTTTTTTTCGCGTGGTTCACTTCCCACGGGATCGTCACAGATTATTTCATTACAATATTACGCGTATACGTAAAAAAATGCTCTCAAGAGGAATTCCGCGGCTCTGGAACAATCTGACGTGAATCATGTCATTATTATACGCGGCTCATACATACGCCACGACTCAATCGCAAAATAATGCAAACATGAGTCTGCCACTCTTTGCAAAATAAAAAATTAGGTGCGTTTCGCCTCTGAGGTTATATCTCAGGTCAAGGAACTCGCAAAATTCAAATTATTTTGTATGATCCCAAATAATTGGACTTTTCACCTTTTGAGGCCCGTGTGCTTCCCGATGTGTCCATTGGGTTTGGTCTTGATCAGTTTGGTGGTGGGCGGTGGCAGTTCATCCTCCAGACTGGGGGTCATTATGGTGACATCACTGTCGGTGGCTCTCGAGTCCGTGGCACTGAGGAAGGACGACTTGTCCTCACTGGCTGGTGACCTGTCCCCATCGCCGTTGACCCCACCTCCAGCCTCCAGGTCAAGATGCAATGACGACGGAGGAGGCTTCCCGTTCTCCTCCACCGGTAACATGTACGACAACATGTCCGCCACTTTGAACTTTAACCTTGTTTTTTTTAAGCGGAAAAAAGTTGAAGACTGTCTGTGGTTTTCACCCGCGCACCAACAACACCTGATCAAGACTCGTTAACACATCACCGCCTGATGATGGTGACGTCGTGCGTCGATCGCTGCCTCTCGTCACCCGCATCCCTTGCGTCCATCAAGCCCTGCAAACGGAAACAGGAACCAGTCACAACCATTGTTACCAACTTCACGCTTCATTACAAAACACTCTGGGAGCGAGCGAGACTGGGAGAGGTTTTTGGGGGTAAAAAATGCGCAGAACGTGGAGGAATCGTGTGACACTTTGGTGTCGTCGACCGTGGTTTTCTTATATATGGCTGCTATCGTCAGCAAGATGGCCTACAAATGAGACACAAACCGATGTATACAGGGTGCGAATTTTTTAAGACAAAATTATAATCATGCAGGTACCAATTTGCTGCCTGTGCGGACCATTTTTCGTTTGAGGTTATACCTCTCTGCAGGGTATAGATGTAATTGAAAATAAAATTAGCAACCCCTCCGGAGACATTGGGGTCCTCACCCCGCGGGAATTTTAATGAGAAGCAAAAGGATCCATTTGCACTCCATTTTCAACCAGCTCTCCGAGAGCTGACTTATTTTAATTGGCCAACAAATTAGCAGCGAATCAACAATGGCTCTGTGTGTATGCTCATCATCAAGAGCAATATATTGCACTCTAATTCATTTTGTTGCTGCGTACAATGCTCGAGTCCACAACTATTTATTCAATACGGAAAAAGAAGCAATGTGAGTAAAATATGAAAATTCAAGCAGAAATTTAAACTCAGCTAATATTGTTAGAAAATGCGCGGAATTCTTCACATTCACATAATTTTCAGCTAATTTGACTCTGTATCTAGCGAAAATAACTCCGCATAAAATGAAAAATCTGATTTCAACAGTGAAGTGAAATATTACTCTGAACAGGCAACTAATAATGGTTACTTCTAAGCTGTTGCTGTGCTTTCAACTGGTTTCTGGAGTAAACAAACTTGGACTGACTACCTGGGGGAATGCATCACTTTGCGAAGAGTCAGCAATGTGGAACTTTCATAACATTTTCTGACATAATAAGTATCCGGCAGTAATAACAATTGCATGTTCCAGAATAAATTGGCCTACTGCACGTAAATCCTTTCCCCGGGGTGACCTGCTTGCCGAAATTGCAAAGAGGGCCGGCAACAATCATGATTCATGGCCTGTTGGTGCTTCCTGGACAAATATTGGCGGAAGCGGCTTATTTTAGACCAGCTCTACCAAAAAAAAAACCAACCTTGTACTTTTTTTTTGCTGCAAATGGGTCATGAACTCATTGCTTGTTTCGGCTTCAAGAATAAGGAATTGAGGGTCAGCTTTAGGAAAGGGCGTTCATTTTCTCCTCGCTGAAAAGATCCTTTCTTAACGGCGTGCTAGCATTTTATTGATTATCGATTTTAAACGCTTGCACTACCGGCCTTAAAAATCGGGCTTTTACGCGCACTATTGTTGCCAAGGCTTCAGGCTAGTGAAAGTGTATAACGGCCATCCTTAACTGTCACAATGTCCGATAAAAATGGCTGGCCATGCTGCAATTTCTCACTCTAATACCTTCCCAAAATATTAATCAGTGTCTGCAACAATATATTGACAGCTCTATTAGGATCGTCCTTTCCGTACTTGATCGGTCCGATCCCACTCTTCTGAAGTCTCAAGTGGCAATCAGGAAGCGAAAGAAAGGTCGAGACAAACCTAACCTGGGTCCACACAAAAGGGGTTAGCTGGCAGCACACAGCCGCGCACCAAAACGCACTGCAGTTGCGTCAAAACTACAGGAAAGATCGATCCAAAAGGTCTCTAGCAAGGGTAGGCAATACACCAACGATGCAATGGTGGTCAGTGTATAAGTTGGACAGGAAAGATAAGAGTCTTTCAAGGGCAGGTGCCAACGCCCCTTTTGACTGCAGATGTGTCGCTGCAGATAAGAGGAGAGGGTACTGCCCTGTCGAGCCAGTGGTGCCAACACGTCCGGACTATAATTCCGGAGGTCGCTGGAATCCGGGTCGTGAATCATGCCCTCAGAAACTACGCAGGAGTCGGCCCCTAATTAATCATATTGTGAGGGCTTGGGTTTACGACCTTTTTCTAATGCTCAAAGTTATTTCCGTCATAGTGGGTGCTAACTTGGGAAATTAATTACATTAAAAATCGCTTCATTAACGTTAGCAAATGGTTCAGCCAACAGATTGAAACAAGTGATAGCAAATGAATGAAAGCACGGATCCAAAATAATAACAGTAATTTTTTTCGACCCAATTTTTCTACAAATTCACTCTCTCTGAAAGCTCTCTATTTGTGTAGTGTTTCCCTGTGGGATGTGTGTGGTTCATGTTTTTGAGAGAAGGGTGGGGGGGTTCCATTTGCGGCCACTTTTATGGGCTCCCATTTGGGTGTTCCACCAACCAAGCTGCCAGATGAAGACGCGGACCAAATCGGGCTAAAATTAAGTTGACACCGAAAAAAAGAGATTTACGGAGGCTGCTTGCTTGGCCGCCATCCGACCAGAAGAAGTAAAGAGCTTCATCGAGCATGGAGGACGCGTCATGGACCAAGAGGCTTTCCCATGCTGCTGCGGTTCTATGAGTTACACTTATTTCCAGGATGAGGTCACAACTGCTTACGTATTGCCTTTAAATGTTCCGATTGATATTATTGTTGTGGAACAATTGGGTCAAACATGCACAACCATCAATGTTTATATTTTACCAAATTTATATTTAATTTGTTTGAATTTACATATTACAGTATACTTTAAAAAAAAAATAGGACGTTTTTGATATTCAAACAGTTTAGGGAATATACTCATATCGGGCAAACTATCATGTATAGTAGCTACAGGTATCATTTGACCTTTGATATGTAATAAGGTTGTACAGTACCGGCACTGGCCAAGGTTTAAATAACTGGGACCGGGTAGAGGTGTATTGTGGTGCTGTGTAATAAAAATGTTAATTCCCCCGGGAGGTTTTGAGTGTATGCGCTTTACTGCGGGGAGGTCAACCCAAAATTACTGCAATTAATTACTTGCAGTAGCCTACCTTGCCCTGCATTATTACAGGGCTAGGCTCTATTGCGCAATATTAAAGCTATATACGGTACCAGTAGATGGCTGCAATTTTTTTGTCTGTATAATTAAATTTGTCGCCTTAATTGGATTCACGTAACACGTTTGTTGTTTTTACAGAGTTCATGTGTTGGTTTTTAAATATAGGAATATCAATTTAGTGAGATGTATTTAAATCTGGCGCACTTAACTAGGCATATACTGCATATACTTTTAATGAAATTCGATCAGGGAAGTTGACAAGTTCCACTGAAAAATACATTTCCAGAGAAAATTGTCATAAGTGATTAAATTCGACACCGGAAGCTGCATTATTGCTGCAGTATTTTCAATGATCAAGTGCTACTCAGTATGTTGAAACTGCTGCTGTAATACATTTACAAAAATTTAATATTATTTGCACAAGAAGCTACATTAGGTCACATGTTTACACCAATACATTCACAGATAAGTGTACTGATAACAATAAGGTCATGTTTATTTTTATTATGGCAAACAATACCTTTTTTTTTAAACATCATGCTGATTTTAGACGATGCAAATTTTTTATCACAGTGTTGACTCGACTATTAATAGCGAAAAACACGATCGCAATATGAACCAACGATGAACTTTTTTTTATGAATGGTCCCTAATCATGACCACCACTTGATCCCATAAATAGCAATGGACACAAACATTAAATATACCGTATATTAGAGTGCAATGCGTTTAATAACCTTTTGCCCGCCCTCCCCCCTCGCTAATAATAATCAGCAATGAAGCCATACTGGCCCGAGTCCAGAATGCAGATGGCGCCCATCTTCCGGATACACTGTACTGGTACGGCGCGTACGGACGACCTTGTCGGGTTTAAAAAGGACGAGAGGGGGGGGGGGGGGGGGAANTAAAAAGAAGAACCGGTGCGACGCCCAGCTGCCTATAGTTCCGGTTTGGCGAACATTTCGCAAAAATTTTTGTGCGCATTAAATGGCGAATCGGAGCAGGTGTCAACGCTTGCTTGCACGCACGTCCCTTTCTTAATATCTCGAGAATAAGCGTGACTTAAGAAGGATATGCGTCATCTCGATGAAAGGCTGCTGGCCACTGGATGGAAGGCGGTATAAAATTGTATACCAACGGTGATTAGTGTAATGACCCCCTTTTGAAATCGGCCTGGATAGCTTTTGATGGATCTGTGGGTGGTTGGGACTCAGACATGGAAAATACTGCAGGTTTTTTTTTTTAAAAAAAAAGCACCCAATGGTGCTGCCCGCCAGGACAAATAGTGTGTGCCAAAGAAGCAAAGCTAGACCTAAGCCAACACTTTGCAAATTACTGTTTACCTAACGGATATAACTAATTTTCGTACTAGTCATAGCCCCGGTTTTCTAAAAATATATTCGCACGTGTGGCCCTTTTTATGCTTCAAATGTAACAAGGCAATGTTTTGTGACTCACCCTGTGACTGTGTGGCCAATTTTGGTTGACACCCGGAATGGGTAGTGCAAATAAATCAATAAAAGCCTGCAGGATTATTTGCGCATTGGATTTCACCCCTTTCCGCCCTCAGTATAAAACAAGGTGCTCATTTTTGGAATCACGCGAACCTCCCAACTTATTGTCTCCGATAGTAATGGCTGACTCGATGCTTCAATTGCGGTTTGGTCTTTTTTTTTAATAGTGAAGGAGAATAAAAATATATAGAACTATCCGGTCCATGTGGGCGGACCGGTTGAAATAGTGCGGAATTTTCCCACTGCACCTCACAAAACCGCTTCAACTGCTTGTTTTATGGAGAGAAGGATCAATAAAAGCACATCTTCCTCCTGCATGCGCAAGTCCGCTAGGGAATTTGCTTGGGATTTACTAACTGCGAATAAGCCCAGGATAAATGGACTCGACGATTACAATTAAGGCTGGGATCTGACAGCTCCAAAATAGCAGGACTTTATGAAAGTACAAGGTGTTTCAGCAGCACTAATCACCATCCGAGTCGATGCGTGTTATCCGGCAATCATGGGAGGCTACTTCTATAGGTCTCAAATTGCAAGGTTCCGGTGTTGAATCAGCAACTAGTGGGAGTGGCCCCACACACACACCTTTCCCTGCTTCCCCTAATTGATGACTGGTATGGATGAAACATATAAAACCCTCCACGTGGGCAGCAACCGAACCAATTCACTGCACCAGTCCACAATCACACGCTCCAGCTATCAAAACAAAAGCAATGGGTGTGCACCAACACACCTGTGAGAAAGCCACGAGCAGGCTTCTAATTAAGCCAAACAAACTGCGTCGTTCGTGAAACACCCTGTGTTTTAACCGAGGATTTAACATTTAACCGTCCATAAAAGAGAATCCCCCATTTGTGCAGACTATTGTTCCCAGAGGAGATTCGACTGGGTCCAAAACAGAGAGACGAAATAGGATCTGGTGTAGTTGTAAGGTTCTCCCCAAATCCCAATCTCCATTTGTGAGAATCCGATGAGATTGGCTTCTGGCCGGGGGTGGGTGGGTGGATGGGTGGAAGTCTGAAGGGGGGGAGAAAGTCTTCTTCTTCTTCTTCTCCCCTCAGGCAACAATAGATCGCCAAGGAAACTGGAGACGGATGGACGGATCCGTCGCCTGTGAAAATCCGGAGAGATGCTAGTCCACGCCCACTTCCTATTCCCAATTGAAATGTGCGCAAAACTTGCTCCGGATTCTTGGAAGAAGGCCGAGTCGCACTCAAGCGAATAAGGGACATCCTGCTGGTTAGACGACCCGAAAAAAAAATCACACGGACGTCTCGAAGGTGGTATAACCTCCAGGATATTCCCAACCCTCGCATTAGAAACAAAAACATATTTTATACACATTTATTTATTTGATTGTTTTACTATCCAGTGATCGGACCATTCATTTTGTTCAGAACAAACTCCATTTGACATATAATGTGCAAAAAAATATTTTGAAACTTGACACAATTACTGTACATCAAAATGGAGCTGAAAGTTGTCAAAATTAACTGCAGTTTCACGTTCGAAGAGAACAAACTATCCTAATTCTGATATAATGGGCCACTTTAATATAATGCATTGCAAGCAAAATTGAGAGAGATGGAAGGAAAGTAGGAGCCGACTCTGAAATATGCAAAAAAAAAAGAGAGAGAGAGACCCTGATGCCTAATCCCCTGGAACGTCTCATCATGACAAGGTCATTATCATCTACCTCATCAAAAGGTTCTGTTTTTAAACCTGACTGCTAAATCATGGAGCCCATTACGCGACTTTTTTTTTGGCGAAGGGGGCTACTGATGAGACACAAAATTTTGCCGCATTGTTTACTTTTTCTGCATGGAAATATGAAAAATGAAAAGGGACGCAATAATGTCGCCTCAAATTAGGTTTCAAGATTTCAAATGTCTCCGTTATCATTAGGCAAAATTATATTCGCAATATGCAATTACCTTCATATGCGCAAGAGTACAAATATTTCGTCCATATCTTACGACCTCTATTTTATCGTAATATCCATCATGTGGCCAACACTCAACATTATTACAGGCTGCGTGCCTTTCGTTTAATTAAAAAAAGAAGTCCTCTGTCCTGCGTCCCCCCGGCAAAATGAAAGAGAAAAATGGCGCCCTTCTTCTCACAATTGGTCAGTCTCTCAGTCTGATTGCCTTCCATTGTGCGAGTATCTCTGGAAGCTTCTGGATGAGGAAGAAAAAAAAAGGTTGTGCAAGATACTCAGTGCAATGTCCGGGGAGGCAGCCTGTGAAGTGTCGTGGCGGTAAAAGAAAAGGCCGTACAGGTGTCAGGTGGCCCATTCAAAATAAGACCAGAGGCAATGTGTTTCCCGTCTTAAATTCTCCTTCATCCTCTTTCTCGAAAGACAGAGAAAAAAAAAATATTGGTCCAGCAGCGTGGGTGACAGGAATGTACTAAAAACCAACGCCTCCTGAGAGTGTTTATTTTTGCACCGCACCACATTTTTCAAGTCTTTTTGTGTCTGACACACTCTGAACTCTCAAGCAGCAGGTACAACGAACGCTTCAGTTGTTTTTGTACATGGCGATTCAAAGATCAAATTTAAAAAAATATGTGTTTTTAGTGCCAGTTTGTATACACTCTTGGAATGAATGCAGGTGCAGGACATATCTATATAAATTGTGCGCGACTGGTGTTGCTATTTTTGGAGGACTTGAAACAGCTGGGATATTATGGATGGAACGAGGAAGGCGGGTCGAAGTGACAATTATGGCTGATTTCATTAATAGTACAAGAAGGAGGAATTTTTTTCCCCCTGTCTGCTTGAAGCGCAAAAAAAAAAATGTATGGCCTCCTCCAAAAAATTTTGTTTGCCAAATTAAGCATGCTTCCTGCAGCAAGGCGGGTCTTTGACCGCTTCTGTGGAATTGCTTTACTTTTCTCAATAACTTGCATCGGTCGCGTGTAATTCCCGGCTGCGTGACTTGTTCAAAGAGAAATAAAAAAAGGGCCAGTAAAATTCCAGTTCGTGGTATAGGACCACGATGCAAATGCTGATTCTCCTACGTACATGGTTTTTTTTTAAAAATTAAAGTTTTTGGCACATCTGTTAATTCCGCTACCATTGACATGTTCTTTGGTCATGCCCGTCCTCAACAAGCAAAAAGGCGTGGTGTGTAGTGGAAAGCATTCAATTAGAGTTGAATTGGGGGCAGCCTGGGAGAGAAGAAGAAAACGTGTTTCCAGCTGACTCGAGGGATATCCTGCATTTTAGATGTGTGTGGGGGCTTGGTGAGTCACCAGGAACGAAGGCCGTGAAGAGTGATTGGAATCTGAAGAGCTTTTCCCCCCACATCCATGGCATGGGGGAAGAGATCTAATGGACCAACCAGGGGGTGATGCGCAAAAACCTACTGTTATATGTATTATACCAAGCTGCGTCATCCGGATTTGGTCACGATTTTTTCTGAAGCGAATCGCACCTGTCGCTGATTAACACACCTGGCGAAAATTGGCTTTATGGCTAGGCACGGACTGTATGGCTAAAGTTCAGTTAGGGGGCGTATTATTTACTTGCAGACTTGCAGATATCAAGTGCCTGGAGAAGAACTTGTTTCTTTGGATGGACCATATTTTCCTATAGATGTTTGGCTAACTATGGTTTATGGCACCGGTTGGCCATTTGGTTGAAGTATTTTTTTTTGCAATGACTTTGTGAAAAACATGTGCTGAAATATGGCTCGCACAACTGTCAGATGTGGAAAAAAAGAGTGGGTTCTTACTAGCTCAGTTTTTTGTTGGAACTTTTCTCTAATTAAAAACAATAATAATAAAAGTAGCTTTTGTCACTGATAGCTGTGCAACTGCCTAGATTTTTTATGTATGTGAATCATAATATATAATTTTATGAAATTTTTTGCACAAGCCTTTTTCTCAAGCACCTCCCTGCACATTTCTGGCTAAAAACCACAACAATACCGTAATTATTATAATAATACTAGCAATTTTAATTCATATTGCATTGATATTACTGCATTCCAGTAATAGTTTTTTTAAATACTTTAAATTTATTCCAGGATTACAATTATTTACTGAATGTTTGAGTGATCAACCACGTGGGGTGATTTGGCCATTCGGAGCAATATTTTGTGACGGTTTATGCCATCGCATCGGAAGGAGAAAAAAATTATTAGAATTATCCGGTAACATGATGACCAAATTGATTTACGCCCAGTAGTTTAGTGTTAACTCATGGGGTCATATCTCGCTCTCAATTGGGAGTTATCTGATACTGGAACGTGGGCGTGTTCGCAAAAAATTGGCGAATGCAATGTGCAAAATATAATCTTCGCGAGAGTTTTGTTCGAGGGGTGGAAAATCACATCATGGCGTGAGAAGATCCGGTGTGTTTTCCCATAGACGTTGTATTTTTCGTTGAATTCCTCCTGCGTAATACAGGTGTAATTACCCGCAATGTCTCTTGTACTACCATTTGAGTGTTTCTTACATAATATTAAACATTGGGAGGCTGTTAGCCTCACTGCACAGGGGCAGTGCACTTCAATCCCAGTTCAAGAGGGAGCTAATGGACGAAGTAATGTCTTGTTTACCCCCAGAAAGCAGCTTAAAGCGAAGCAGTAATCATGTCAAGTGCATGTGACATGCTGCAATGCTCCATTTTAAGTAACTAGGTCCCCCAACTATAAATGAACACCGGCCGGTAAATAAATGCGTGCATAAAAAGGGGGGCATCAGCCATATATTACAGCCAAGAACAATGCATAACTTTGGAGAAGAATAATTTCATGTCTGAGCACTTGCCCTGCATCCCACTGTATCAACAATAAGGCAATAAAATTCCATGAAAGGGCTTCTCTGATAAATAACTATAATTATGAGCTGTGTTTGTTAGGCTGTGTCAACAGGAAGAAGCGGTATTGCGCGGGTCGACAAACCGGTTTTCCGCACACACCTTCACTTTCGCCAATGTCACCCAGAAAAAAATCTCCATTCATTTCTATCCATTTTTTTTAAACGCCATATGTCTTCCGCTTCCTATGGTTTAGCCCGAATTGTTGAACGATCCTCAATCGGTATCTACCCCCTCAAGTATTGACTGGCAAACCACGTGGTCACAACAGTGACACCCCGGAAGTGCTGCACCTGTCACCTGCTGCGAGAGATATAAAAGGTGCTCACCTCTTAACAGATGCGACTGTCGTGGACTACAGAGAGACACTTCCTAGTAAACTCTGGGCTGTATGAAAGCAGTATATTGCCAGCCTTGCCCTTGCCCTTCTGCTTCAAAGGCGCGCTATCGAACCGTCTACGTCACACCCCATCGTCACGGCCAACCCTCCAGTCACATTAATGTATACAACACACGCCAAATATATGCATCTTCTAATTCCCAGACCAAACAATCAGTGTGCCTCAAAAAAATATGATGACACTTTGAAAAAGGATACCATCCTGGTTAGATAAAGTGCGACCTTCGGTGTCACCAGCCGCCGAGTGTCACGTGTAATTGGTGTACTATTTTTGTACATTATTCCTTGTATTAATCGCTCGGATACCGGAAATGTATAAAAATATTTCGCCATGTCCAGTATACTTGTTAAAATATTTTGGCAGGGGACAGTTCGACAACCTTTTGAGTGTCGCGTACCTTTGATTTCCGATGAGGGTGGTTGTCCTGATTGGTTCCCTCTGTGTCCTGCAGCCCTGCTGCAGAAGCTGATCCGGACAGACGAAGATTTAATCGAGAGCCACTATACAGGAAATAAAAGAGAAAAGAAAAATCCGGGGATTAAAATGCTGGATTGCAATGTGGCGGCACTGTAGGTGGCCTCTGATTGGAAGTCTCTCGGTTCTGTATAATTAGATTAGATTGTAGTACCAGAGGGCACGTAAACATTGGGAACAAAAACGAGGATAACGACAGACCCAAAAAAGTGGACAAATTGGGCTGTGCAGATTGGAATTTTGTCATAACCTTGTGCACGTCATATCATGATAAAAGAGTAAATCCCTTTCAACTTGTCAACAATCATACGCAATGTAAGTAGTGCAGTGATGTCAGAGCAACTGTAATAATTGTACTGATAGCCGTATTTGCATGAAAATTTATTATTTAGCCTACTGGTACTTTGATGTGTAATATTTTGTGGCAGGTTGTATACATATTATCATATTGGATTTTACTACTAATTACAGCTGATTGTCGTCTACAGCCAATACCTCTGCGGCCCACTGCAGTCGAGTTGCAATGACTCATCCTGTACAGCTGATAGTGACGTCACATTATAAGCGCATCGCATTTCTGGCAACGCAGACTGTACGGCGAGTCTCGAGAGTTCTTTATTTTTTCAATATCGTCTCGAGACTCTTATCATGAAAATCGGAAACCCATATTTTGCAGCTATTATTTTAGCTTTACGCCAGACCACACCAAAAAATGACCTTTTGACCTCGATTCTGCTCCGGTTTTTAAATCCTCGCGCATTTTTAAACAAATTCCCAGACAATAATACTGGCGTCAACTTACAGGGCTAACAACAACGTGCGCGGTAAGACATGCGTACCGTCAACTACAAAACAGACCGACGGCATGCATCTAAAACGTCACAAAAACACACTACGCCCGCCCCCAAAAAATCGAGCTAAGTCTGGACTTACGCAGTTGAGCCTCTCCAGTGTGAAACTGATTTAACTGATTTAGCGATATTATTTTTTAAAAACAAATTGGCGAAAACAAAGAGCAGAGAAATGTAAAACCGTGTGCTTTCGGTTCGGGACAGAGCGCGAGAGTGAGTGTTCGCCGGGAGATGGCAAGGGCTTGGGGATGCAGGGGAGGGTTGGAAATGGGTGGGAAAGAAAAAAAGAGCTGGGAGACGCCAACGACGCCGACGCCGTTTTGCAGCCCTCTCTCAGCTGTATTGACAAGCGCAGAGCAGGAGGCGCGGAGGACACCGGTTTGGTCGATGCGGGAACCGACGACGCACCCGGACATACACACTATAAAAAAAATAATATAGAAAAAAAGGGGTTCGACACCTTCAGCATGTGTACAATAAATAAATTGTACCGCGTGTAATGAGCCGGCGGAAATTAACGAACCTTACTAATGAGGATGCGGATTAACCTTGTTTTAAGCAGCGACTTAATTACTCCTGCAATTTGGGCAACCAGGCAATATTTTGTGCGTGTCAATTTGCAACACATTCATATAGCTGTGCCAGCAATATTTCCAGACTCTTCCAGCTCCAGAATTTAGATGGAAAAACGTTATCCCTTGCGTTATCCCGTAGGCAAATAATGTCTGCCACCGATATTAGGTCCGTCCAATAATAAAACCCGGCTCTCTGTTACTGTACAGCATCCTTCATATGTGCAGTGAAAACCGTGGCTGAGTGGGCAGAATCTCCCTCAGGCTGCGGCCAATTCTCCAGATGGACCTGAACGGGGGTCCTTTTGTTATCCGGATGCAGAGGAAGGCCATCCAGCACCATACAAATCGAAAAATGGCTTCAGGGGGGCTGTGCATAGTGGGGAAATAATATATAGGCTTCGATTCTGGTGAGTCAGCAAAATTGTGATGTCATTTTGGCAAGGACGAGGACACAACAGGACCAAAATGACACCTCCACTGTGTGGATTTTTTTTTTTCCCACGCGATCCGCCCATCAGCTGCGAGCAATAATAATAAAACGGAGTCTGTCTGTCTGGACCGGACATGACAGGTGACATTGGTTGCTCATCCTGAAAAAAAGAGCCATCTTTTCCGCGCTCTACTTAACCTCAAATCCTGGATTCAGGACCATATAATACTTAAAACGGGGTTTTTTTTTTGCAAATGACTGGGAAAATGTGCGGATGACCAAACGGAGCTTTTACTAAGGGTCAACATATTCATTTGAGAGACTAGTTCCAAACCATAGCTGGACCGTACCCGAACAAAGATGTGTCATGTAGTTAATACTGGAGCCTGAAAACGAAAGTATTGTTGGACTCAGTTGAGAGGATCAATCAAGACCCTTTTCATTATTATCCCAGCCATCTGCGATTATGGTAGGTACTGAAAAGCAGGCGAAATTAATCCAATCCGCATTTTGGGTAGGGGACCAACCCTGCATGACTTTGTGCAGGGTTCCCCCAAAATGGGTGGACCACATGGGACAATAAAGATAGAAAAAGGGGGGGAGAGGATTTTATGTGTCTGGGTGAGGGCGGAGGTTATTCTCTCGGAGGGTTTGCCCCAGACTCGCTGCTTTTCAACTTCAGTCATCATGTTTGACACTAGGGAGAGTTGGGAGGGATGTGTGATGATTATGCTCACGTTTATGGACTTTACAACCAGCTACACGTCGACTCTAATTGGACTCAAGTGTGACGCAAACTGATGGCCAATATTATACGCACTCTGATGAGGGCGCGAAATCTCGAGTGCTGGCTGCGAATGTGGACAAGTACAGTACTTCACTGACCTCGTTGCGCATTGCGAAATAAGTGTACAGAACACGATTCGATTACTTTTATATAATATTAAACGTGTGATCAACATTTGATGGTACAATATTTAAATAATAATAAACGACACATTATTTACTTGCGGTATTATAGGTGCACGATGTTCTGTGATGTTGCAAAATTGCAGTGGATGTCGGTGTGCAATATTCTTGTTTTATGCGATTCGATATTTTTCGAATCGATTTACGATAGAAGTCTTGATGCTGCAGCTTACTTGACAGGTAATATTGGCACACCTGTTGGTTCCATAATACAAAATCAGCAAGTCCGTCGTAAGGGGTTCCAAATTGTAATCAAAAATGTATATTATTTTTTATGAATATATAAATGTTTATTAATTTATCTCTATCCTCACATTACAATTTGCATATGATTTATGTGAATATTCTGTCGGCGCTCCTGCCAAGCACATCAGCTGTGGTGTAATATATTTCGCTCTATAAATTCGTGTCTCGTATACCGTATAGTATACCCATTTCAGCGCGCAAAATCTGTACATGCAAACTCCATCAGCACAATTCGCAATCAAATCAGCGCTTTTCCCCCGACTGATAATCCGCTAAAAAAAATCGCCCACTTGTAAACTTCTGAAAAGGCCTCTTGAAGCACTTTGCACGTTTCATAAGAGCTTTACAAGTAACGGAGCTAAATATGTGTTTTATGTCAGTGTGTTGCTGACGCAGCTGTTGTTGGATGACGCAGGAAAACAAAACTGCGTGGCCCGAAAATTATGGCTCGTAACCCTTCCCAAAATTGCAACAATAGTCTGATGTTATTGCGGCGGCAACTACTAACTGCGTGGGTATTCCCCTTACAATAAAAAAAGCATGTGTCATCTTCACTTATGCTCGGATTATGTGTGGGGGTAAAATAGAAGGAAGCCAAGGTCGAGAGTCTATTGGTATATTGCTTTAGGCCTTGATGTCTATACTTGACTCAAGTGCAGTATTGGGGAAACAGTGTCAGGGGCTCGATTTGCTTAATTATTAATGAGGGAATTTGACATGTGTGCACGCAGACCTACCCAAGTTCCGGGTATGTTTCTGAACAGTCGTAAAACAGTGAACTACAAGGTGGCACATAATTTGACTGTGGCCCATACAGAATCGATCTTTTAAAAAATGTTATTGATGCGTCATATTCGAATTGTGGAGAGACGTTCTGTACCACCCTGTACATTTCGAAGGCTGACTTACTCTGCCCTTTTGATCAGTGTAACTAGCTGATTATATTGGGCAGGCTATGAGCTCACTCCAACCACGTAATGTGACATGAGAGAAAAACGAGCTTCCAGAACATTGGACTGTACAAACTGCGCACTTCTCTCCCCTGCCTCGTACAGTTCAGCACGCGAATTAACAGCAAAAGACAGATATCCAGGGAGCATGTATCTCGCAAAAAAAAAAGGGTTTTAGTGGGTGGGTTTTAGCCTCTCCTCTTGTGATCCAGCCAGTCTGCATTGGGTCTTCGAAATCAATAGGGAGCTGGGTTGGTTGCCTGGTGCGCAGGATCACAGTTAAATGGCGCCAACTTTTGTGGCGCTTGGTTAATCATTATAGGGAGCACGATAGGGCAGTTAATTAGGAGCTAGTCAGGCGTTAACTAATCTGCAACCATGTGGTGTGCGAATAATTCGAGTTAGAAGACTTTCAACTATGAGCTATTTTCCTATGCTGTGTCTCTCTCTTTCCCTTTTATTTCAGTCCTACCCACCGTTGGCAGACACGCCAAAAAGCAAAAAGGACAACAAACTTGCGAAACTGGGAGTCTCTCCAAGTATGACAAGGAAGAAGTCACTTCTCTCTATTGCCACACGCTCTCTATGTTCCCTGGGCCATCTTCCCAGACCCGGAATAAAAATAATATCGGGTCTTAAACCCTTTCCAGCATCTTAAAAAAAAAATTGGCCAATTTTGGACTGTGTCGGATATAAAATTAGGCACACTCCAAAAGGCGGGGATTATTAACTTCAGCGTCAGAAAGTGCCGGAAGCAAGAGTAATTGCTGCCAAGTGAAGGGACGAGGTCTGCTGTTGACCATACCAAAAAAGTGTCTGGTGAAACAATCGATCTGTAATCCCAATGGAAACTGCTTGTGTCTGGCACTGCCAACCATTCTTATTTTGTGTTTTTTTTGTTTTAGAAGAAGAAAAAAATATCGAGTGAAGAATGGTGCCAGGAGCCCTTTCAATTATTTTGCACAACTCACGCGGGAGTTGATTATTTTGCCTAGTTGAACAATAAGCGGATTGTTGGTAAACAACTTGCTAAAATACTACCAACTTAAAGAGAAGCTACAACCAGCGAAATCTGTTGTGCAGAGAAAACAATCAGTCTTAATATTTCCTCTTGGTAATAACTTGCAAGGTCATTTTCTCCTATGCTTCCTGCAATACGTGGTTGAGTAATGTTCACAGCAATTATCCGCGAATTTCTGAAATTGTTGGCCGTAAAAACCAATCAATTCGTCTTATGTCGTGATTGGTTTGGTCCTAACGGATCAGAAATTACGATAGGACAGGAATATTCATGCCGTGTCAGCTTGTGGGTTGCTCTTGACAATGGCGTTTTTATACACACATAATATTATAATCTCACGTGACAACACGCACGCACAAAAGCGATCGACCATTACACGGATCCGGTTACGACATCATGGGCTATACCCCCCACCAAATATAGACACGGAACCTCACACTTATCTACTTTACACCTCCGGACGCAATAAAATGCACGCTGACCTTTTACCTTGTCAGTCATAGATAAGGAGCCAGCTGTTGGTCACTTTTGCACCACACATAAAAATAGAGTTGACAAAACACACATTGTTACAGCAACATGCTTTTTGTTGCTGCAGGGTCAACAGTTTGGTCACACTGCTACACTTTTTCAGCAACACTGCACACAAACCAGGTTAGATTCCACCTGAGGCCGGTTAGATAACTTCGGGTTATCTCCATGGCAGAAAGGTCGAGGCATTGCAGAAGTGACCTTGGAGTTCACTGTGCATGTGTTTTTGTTGTGACGTCGTTTGAAAACGTGACGATGCATTATACTGCCCACCAGTGCCGGGACACAGATTCGAGTTTAGTCCAATCAACCTTGTTCGGTTATCACCAATCCATTGCCTCTTGCTGGCCAATCATGATGGGGGAACTGGTTGTATATAAACCAGATAGGGATTTACTATGTGCTGTGCATTCAACCGTTCAGAACAGAGGATTTGGTCCAAGTCACTGTTTTCAGGATGTGGTTTGGACAAAATGTAACTAATGGTGCATTCACACAGACACTTTTGTATAGCGTCGAAATTGAGCGAAAAACTGACCGCGTTGCGAAAATTACCGTCACAAAATACTGGGAGTGATTTTAGCTGCGATAAATAATAAACAGACAGTGATTATTCCCTATATAAAATTACATTACTTTTGAATCATTCTTGGACTGCCAAAAAATTGAATTATAAAAAAAGCAAGTATGCCTACTTTTAAGTGGGGTAAATCGTATTGTATTCTGCTGCGTGTATGGTTGCCTGACTTACAGGATAACTGTCGTGACCACTTTTCCGAAAGAGATCATCGAACTGACCCCCTCAGGGCTCGGATGTGACTCAAAGGTCAAGCTGGCTCCAGAGGGGGGAAAAAAGCTGGGAGAAAAAAAAATTCGCACTTTGCATATCCCCAGGGCAATATTGCGTGAGCTGCACTTCCAAGTCACTGCAAGCGATTTTTTTAGTTCGCGAAATTTTTTGCATGTTATGCACAGCTTGGGTGTTAAAATTTGCATAAAGTTGCAGAAATTTGACCCCGCGGTTATATTAGGTGTGGGACATGGTCATGAATACACATGTTCACACTGCTCAAGCCCACAGCTCAAGAGGACTAATAAATTGTCAATAATATTAATCAATGAACTTTGTTGATTGTTCACTCTGCAACAATTAAAAACAGAAGCGTGTCATAATAATTTTGTTGCTTCTTTTTCAGCAGGGTTTGCTGCTGGGGTGAGTAATTCCTTCACCTTTTCTCTCCATTTGAACTTATGGACATTAGGGCAATGCACCAACCTGCATAAATGTTTAACTACAGTACATTTTTGAGGCGGAGAGTTCAGGTGAAAGTCCTTACCCTTTTTTTTTTGCTCTTTCTGAGCTCCAATGCGCATAACAGGTGGAGGAGTAATTTTGTGCAATTTTGCTCACGGGACGTAACATTTTTGCGAGTGGTGTGAGAACACTGGGAGCCCTCAGTTTTGCCCATGCGAATAGTGGGAACCTGATAGTAGTTTTTCTGCAAACTATGAGTCTGCAGACGACTGGCAAACCACGCTTGGTCCTGAGAGAGAGACTCTTTGCGCTAATTGGGTGGCGAAAATTAATCTGATGAGATAAAGCGTGTCAGGGGCCGCGCATGAAACGACTTGTTTTTCTGTCATGCCTGCGAATCTACCTGGTTTATATTCTTTAAAAAAATTTATTTCTCAACCGACCGCTGGGTTCACATTTTGTGTTAGTAATGCTGTGAACATAATTTATTTTTAATCACAGGGTAAACAGTGTGGGCTGCTGTGCAATTTCGTGGTACCGTTCAGTGAAATTGAATAGTACAGCATTTGATACAAGTAAAACAAACCGAATTCAGCAGATACCATTAAAAATTAACGAGCAACTCCAGATTTATTTTTCACCATGCAAACTTTGACATTTTGTAATATTAATTTTTTCTGCTCTGAAAGGTCAATGTCGGCTGAATTCTGCGTCCGGTGCATGGTCCGTGATAAACAACCAATGCACAGCTTCATATAATGTAATTTCTAACCGCCAATTCAATCCTGAAGACACTCTTCCAATAATAAACTCGATTAGTACTCATTTTCCCCACAGGCCACCAAGTAAAGGTTACACACGGTCTGGATTCGACCTTCATTAACTATACCGTAACTATTAACAACCTTGCTTCGTGATACCAGCACATTAGGACTGAAAAAAAGAGTGTACCGGTCCTACGATGAACTGTTGAACAATCGAGGGACAATTTAAGGGCAGTTTATGTCATCAAGAAGGTTCACTCATGCCCGGGCAATTGGAAAATGTGGCCAGAAAAGTTAGGTAGGCCCTACTCATTGTTATCAACCATTTTTTCTGGCTGTTTTCTGAAATATTTCAAGAGTATGTAGGCTACTGTACATTGTTGACAGCAATTGACAGCAAACAGAATCGTTGTCATATTTTGCTCAAATTTTGAACAACATCTGTTGTACTTATACAATATACCACATCATCAGCCACAGTTTTTCTATCTTCCTGAAAATATTGCTTTTAAAAAATACGTCTGCTTTTGCATTTCACCTCCTCAACTTTTCTGCCCTTTATTCAGCCGGAAACAAGTTTAGGACAAACGCATCCTGGCGCTATACCAACAATCAAGGTGAAGGTTAGGGAAAATGATGCCTTCACCTTGATAGTTTTGTTGGTCGAAACAATTTTTTTGGCACATTTATTATGATCAGGAGCATGTTTCTCACACAGTACATTTTAAAGGAAATGACACCGGGGGGGGGGCCAATAAACCCAGCGAGAATTAAAAATCCGGTATCGGTCGTACGATATATACATACGTGGGTTGTGGGATCCTGCATCTAACAGGCTACATCCTCTGATGCTTGACCAGCGTAATCATCCGTTCACTAGTGTAACATACCCGCGCACAGTCCACTGAACCCGCGCAACCGAGAGTCATCCTCCAGCACCACCTGACCAATCACTTATTCCGGTCTCCTCTTCTGCTTTTCTCTGGCACATCCTGTGGCCACGACCATCTCCTCTGATTGCAAGTAACGGACTCAACCAGGCCAGGAAGCCCCTCTTTTTCTCTCCCTCCTCCTCACCACCACCTTCCAACTACCTTCCAACTTCTTTCCAACCCTCTCTTACACCTTTTTGTTCATGATCCTTTTCTTCTTTTTTATCCACATGTGCCAGTGTGTGTGGGCCAATTCATCCAAATGGTTCAGGTGCACTGAAGAACACGGAAGAACCAGAAAGTACCAATGCTGATGACATCAAATTCTCTGTGTGTTGAGCCGTCTTTACTAATCTTTGGGAATTTAACTTTTCTACTGTAGTTCCTTCTCCCACCCACCAGAGGCGCTGTCTCCCCCATTGCACAGGCGCAGAACGGGGGCCAATCAGAAGCCCCTGTCATACTACGAAGGATTTTAATATTAACGTATAGACTATAGATCCAGCTATAGATGGATTTTTCTAAACCAGCGCAACCGAGTGCGCACCCCACACTCGCGCAGCTACATTGTTCCGTCAACAATGTTGTCAGAGTTATTCCCCAGGATCCAAAAATTATTCACACCTCTGAGGTACGTCCCAGAGCCTTGGCAACGCCGCAAACGTCGGCCAGGCTTAACGTTGTAAATAAGTGCATCGATTCACTATACAGAGAGAGATTACGAGATATCATTGATAATGCCAACCGTGCATGCTGCGCGAACTGTGTTGCGCATTCGGTTGCGCTCGTAATAAAATTCATTCGGACGCGTCAGCCAGAGTAATTATTCATGTTCTCTGAATCATTACAAACCATCTTTCTATCACAAAAATAATGCAATGGAAATCCTGCAATGAACTGAATTTTAACCAATATATTTGCACAGCTCCTTCACAACACCCTAGTCATGTTTCGCAAAAACAAAGTTTTTCTCATTCGAAACGGTAAGTTAACTTTGCAAGTGCATCATTTGCACTGTTGCCTTTGAAAATCGGTATGTACTTATCCGTTGCCTCCAACCGTGTATTATTATTCTTCTCTCTACTACAGTACTTATTACAATGGGGTTGGAAAGTTGCAAAGCACACTCTTGCTTTAAGCAACCAAAAAAAAAGAAGTTAAGGCCTAATTAGCACAGAAAATCCTAATCTATACACTTGGAGGCACTTTGCTCGGCTGAGTTCCGTGGAAATGGCGCAGTGCTGCTGCTGGATCTGTATTTGTAAAAAAAGAAGTAGCGAAAAAATCGGTGAAGGTTCGTTACCACGGAAACCACCACTTATTGTGCTGTACCACTTCACATACGGAAAAAAATGAGTTAGGGAATGATTGCAGATTATAAAATTGCAGCACTGATCCTGATTGGTGATTAGCGCACTTGTCACCATTGTGTGGCAATGAATGGTGCGAAATGGTAATAAGTGTACTGAAGGGACAAAAGTGTAGTTGATGATTCCAGAAAATAATTTGCTGTTATTGTACAGGGTTGAATTACTTTATGACGTATATAGCTCAAGTCCGCAAATGATATGCCAATAAATTATCTCTTGGCTCACTCCAATTTTGCACAGAGTAACATCGTTTTTTTTTGAGATAATTGGCGTCAAATTTGCAGAATATCCTGAAGAGCGACCTTGCCATTTTCAACTTTGCATCTTCATTACATGCGAAAGACATTGGCAAAGTTGTACACTTTCTCCATAAAAATTAGCATAACACTGATCAATGATAATAACCTCAGTAATGGCGACACCTCCAAATTTTTTTAAAAAAATGGTGCCATTGTGCCCGGATCTTCGTGGGAGTCATTACTAGACACACGGTGTCTTGGCCTCCAAAATTATTCGTCCGTGAAGTTATGGCCCCGAAAGGATCATCAGGGATCATTGTCGTTTTTCGCAAAAGCGAGGGGAATGGGAAAAAGTTTCGGCCGGTTTGTTTTCGCAAAGACAGACAAAAAAAAATCCGGCACCGTCACGTCTCCATCCATCACTGCACAAAAGTTCATTCCTTTTTTTGTGTGTGTGTGTGTGTGTACAGTGTGTGTGAAAACTGTATAATAACAACGGGAGCTCGCATTTTATTGGGTGATTTTTGTTGTATAGTGCTGCAGTGTTTTTTTTTTTGAAACTCAGACTTTTGAACTTTGCTCCGAATTGGCTTTCTCTGGGGTTGATTGCCATCCAAAGCCTTTCACTGTGCAGTCTCTAGAGAGGGTTGACCTTTGGACGCTGGATTTCTCTTTTTTTTAAAAAAATAATATCCTATAAATCAAGAGCAGTGAATTACGCCCAGATTTTTATCGACTGTTTCTTCTGATTCCAAATATCTGATAAATCCCCGTTACACCATTCCAACACTTCGAGTAGAAGGCCTCAACTCTATTAAATGCTACGGTTTTTGTCCCTACTGTACAGTACAGTGTCTGTAAAGGATGCCACTCATTACAAAAATAATTATACAAATCAACTCCTTGTCAAACCAATTTTAATTTAATCATAGGATCAGAAACCCTGACATTTCGTTCTCTCGGGATCAGCAGTAATCTATCTGATCAAGGCGAATATTTTTGCGATTCTTGACAGGTCTGCATGCAATTTGTAGATAAATCTCTCATCATCATCATTTCCATCCGCCCATGAAAAGTTGGAATTGACACCATTAGAGGCAAAGATTTTCACTGTTTCAAGCCAAATTTTTTTTTAAAGGAAGTTGCATGGACCCCCCCTCTTTCTGAGGGAGGTTTGATCAATCATTGATCTGTTAGCAAAAGAGGGGGGGAAGCCCAGAGGGGGAACCACCCTTCATCAGATTTATGGGGAGTGAAGGAGGGGGGGAAAAAGAGGGGAGAAGGGATACACATTTGCATGAAAATGAGCAGTATTTGACAGGACTTTTTTGTGGCTGTTGAGCTGCCTTTTATGACCTCTGCGTGATGACCCATGTCCACTGAGAATTACCAACACCCACACTTTGGAGAGATGAATGAATACCAGGTTTCTTCCCCCACCAACCAGCACCAACCTTTTATATAGCTATGAAAAAACGCCCATTACAGGTATTAGCATTTGGATATTTAAAAAGGTTCAAGAAACAGCAGGGTGTTTCATAATGATACATAGAAAAGGGTATACCAATGCTTTTCTGATGAAATGTATATGCACACATTATTTTATCATTTTACAACTCACGCGACATGAAGTGCGAGAGTGCAAATTACATCACGCTACGTCATAAAAATATTCGTTCCCCCCTTCAACTTCCTGTATATTACAGCCTGATGTAAATTTCTGCAGAAGGGAATGTCAGAGGATGGAGGGGGGGAGTTTGGACGAAGCCACAAACACGGCACATTTTAATAGCATCCTATATTGACCCCATATATTATCTGGCTGGGGGGGGGGGGGGGGNGAGGAGGGAGAGTGTTTAGGAGGACAATGTTCATAAGCTTGCAAACCATTAAGCTGCAGAATGAGTGTCATTATGAACATGCTAGGGGAATTCTTGTGCTGTGCGTCTGACATAGTTGTACATAATGTAAAGTGAATGAAATAGGTTCCAAAATTTTCCCTACAGACAACACCAACATTGCTTTTCTTTACATTGAATATTTGAAACATTTAATAGACAAGTTGCATGGGAGGGTCCAGGCTGAGTGTTGTTGGCATCAAGAATGATTCCAATTCCACCTTCGAAAGTGGCTCACTATGGCTGTCCAGTAACCAGTCAACATTTTCTGGGTCAATATTTGTCTATCTCAACATCTTTAGCCTCTTCTGAAACTGACTCAAACCCTACAAATCACTGCTTCAGGCCGCAATTTACTCCAGACTCCATTCGTGGCCTTCAGGATGTTATATGACTTTTGTCACAGTTATGTCAGACTGGACAGGCTCAATAATTCCTTTGAAAGTCCTACGCAAATTACTTTTATATGCCGTAAAGGTCGCAATTACGTCCTGGTCCATAAAGTGCAAAATTTAAGTTGGTTTGCAGGCACATGCTGTAGTACACACAGCAGAGTGCAGCTATATAGACTCGGCTACAATGCACCACAAATAAGCAATAGAAGACCCTATAAAAAATATACCATTGCGTGTTTGGATTAAGAATTGTTGCAGCGTGTATGTCCATATTGGTTATTTTCAAAGCAAAAATGTTATGATAATTTTTTTTTGCGATAATTCTGTTGAGGAACTTTTCGTACGTACTTGGCGAGAGATTTACTGGCAATTGACATAAGGTGGTCCAAAAAAATGCAGTTCCATAATTGAAGCAACAGCTGTCTCGAGCCCAAAACATCATGTCAAATTGTTTGGGAGGAATGTGAGCACATACAAAACGATGTCGAAAGTTTCAGCTGAATGCATCCTGAACCATCAGCACCACAACCCTCTTTTTGAGCAAGTCGTGATTGGTGCATCAGATTTCCATACATGTTGCATGTCATCTGATGATAAAATTTCAACATAACAACTCGCACTACATCTCATGTTTAAAGCAAATTTTATTGTCTTGTAAAGGAAGAAAAAACAAATAAACTTGAACAAATCTGTATGCGCTATGACAAAATAATATGTGAACTTGATTCATACAAAGATATAATTATAAAAATTTGGAATTGATTTCTTTTCTTTTTTTTCCAGTCGTAAATACTGTCGTTCCACATAATCCCTGTTAGTTTGCTTCCTCTTTCAAGGCGGAATGCGAAGAGAGGTCTCGATGACACCACAAATAATTACAGATCTACTGCTCGTCCTTATCCTTCGCGCCATGCTTCAGGATGCGGGTGAATTCGATGTAGTCGAACATCCCGTTTTTGATGGGTGCTTCACGATACATTTCATCCACCTGTAACATAAAAAGATATTAATTTGCAGCTCTAAAAAACATTCAGCGATGATAACAGTGTATTTTCACATGTGACTCGATCCATTGCTGTGATGTCACCATTCTTCAATTTTTGAGAAATGTATCTGCACATGATCCGTGCCTTTGGTAAGATTTTTAGAATGAAGGAGTTGCCTGGTTTTTATGTCAATGTTCCTTCGTTTCGTGTAATAGCAAATAATGCAAGTTTCAGAGATGACACACTAAAAATGTACATTCACAAGGTAGCATTTTTAGCAAACAATGATGATTCATATCTCCCTGACCAGGCGAGGACGACTGGAACTTACATCCTCATCGGTGAACCTGTCACCCATGGTCGTGAGGAGCTCCCTGAGCTTCTCTTCATTGAGGATACCGTTGTTGTCTTCGTCGAAACAGCCAAACGCATTCTTGATGACATCCTCAGGGTCCGTTCCTTGAAGCCTCTCACCAAACAGGGTAAGGAACATGGTGAAGTTGAGAGGTCCAGGCGCCTCCGTCATCATCCCCTCGAGGTAATCATCAGTCGGGTTCTTCCCTGCAATGCAACGTCGAAGTTAATCAACAATTCTCAATCGTACCATCGACATGTCAAAGTCGACTTAATTGAAGTGTGACAATTAACCTAGTGACGCAAGCATATCTTGCAGGTCGTCCTTGTCGATAAATCCATCCCGGTTCTGGTCGATCATGTTGAAAGCTTCCTTGAACTCCTGGATCTGCGCCTGGTCGAACATTGCAAACACATTGGAAGTGGCTCGCTGTGCACGCTTCTTGGTCGTCCCACGACGACCAGCGGTTTTACGTGAAGACATCTGGAAGTACATAACCATTAAACGGCTGATAATGTCAGGTCATTTACAGGTCACCAGTTGGTTTAACGTTGTGATGCTAAGTACTCATACAACCTTGGTTATTTTCTAATGTAAAGTACAACCTGGTTTTTTTCGCCTGGTGTCGTCTCCGTGTACGTGTAATGACAGTGCGTCTCTGCACCTTTTTGCAAAAACTGTGTGGCTCAAAAGTGAAGAGAGGAGAAAACTAGGCCTACTGGTGTTGCAAACTAGGCCACACGTCGCCTCTACTCAGCATTGCCTTTTATGGTCAACCTTTGGATGATTCATTCACCCCTTACCACACCTGTTTCCAAATGCCGTTTTCTACCCAGGGTTTAACCCTCATACCTAGGTTACCCGGGGACGCGTACTACTCACCCTTGAAATTTGAAGGACCGGAGAATTTGGCGAAATAAAACGGACTGTGCAAAAATCCGGAGTAAAAACCGACAGGTCAAGGTTATTCTATACGACGGGTGACACGACAGCCATGTTTGTGCTAGTCACGTATGATTTACGTCCCATATTTTTTATCTAGATATTTTAACATTATGGCAACTTTAATTTTAAGATTCATTACGTTAAAATTTTATAACAGTTTGATGCTAATTAGCCGTTGGATGTGACAAGATGGCGGTCATTTTACGGATGACTGTATCTGCTTATTCGTTATTCGCAAAGTTCGAACACCACACCCAGGGAACTGGCGGGAAAAAGTCAAACTTACTTGATACAGTACTGTCCCAGCCAGTAAATTATTTAATAAATAGTCATGTACCCGTTATGATACGTAAATAATCTAGCATAAACAGCATATATTACATGTCCAAAAATGGGATTTTCTCATCATCGTACTGTGGGCACCACGGTTGGCACCCTTGCCAAGCGCCGCCATCTTTATTTTATTCGCCGGCGAAATATTTTTTCGTCTCGTTTTTATTTCCTGCTCAAGTTTGTAGCACATTTTATTTGGTTCTCTAGAAGTGTAGGCGGGGTGCTCAAGGCCTGTGTACAACCCAGGGAGACACCCTGAGGACACCCGGAGATGTTTTACCATGTGAGTTAAAAGTCCAGGGAGGTTCACAGTGTGTTGCTGCATTTGCAATGAAACTTGTTGGAATGAAGGTGTGGGGCCTAATCATCATAATTGCAGATATCGTTGGAGTATGAGATCCTGCTGCATCCACGCTTCTTCGGTCCGCAGTTACTGGACACTGTGAAGCAAAAACTGTTTGCCGAAGTTGAAGGGACATGCACTGGCAAGTGAGTTTGACATCAAGTCATATGTCGTTAAGGAAGGAGATGGGCAATTATGGCACTGTACTTCTTCTACTCCAGGTATGGGTTTGTCATTGCGGTCACCACCATCGACAATGTTGGAGCCGGGATAATACAGCCGGGGCAAGGGTTTGTGGTGTACCCTGTCAAGTACAAGGCCATAGTGTTCCGGCCCTTCAAGGGAGAGGTTCTGGATGCCATCGTTACGCAGGTCAACAAGGTCAGGATGCCTGTTGATGATCTTTTCTGACATTGCTTCTCAGTTCTCAGTATTAGGCCGTGTTAGCGATGAAACCAATTGTTTGTGGCGAAAGTAACACTCGCATATCACTCCCAAACAATTTACGTTTACAAGTGAGCGATTTGATCAGCAATATGCAGCGGTGAATTGATTTCATTGCAGCATATTGCTGATCAAATCGCGTACAGGTAAACGTAGCCTTATTTTATGGTTTATTCTCACACACAAAATGAAGCTGTTCATATTGAGAAATGCTTGTATCAATTCAGAAGTTACACCTTCTGAAAATTAGAGGTACAAGATGATCTTTGCGTTCTCTGTAATTGAATTCAACTAATCATTTGAATATTTGAGTTGAAAAAGGTCAAGTACTTTGAAAGTTTTCAGTTTTCTAATCATTGGGTAATGTGTATCTATGGTATTATTAATGTGCAGGTCGGAATGTTTGCTGAGATTGGGCCTCTCTCCTGCTTCATCTCGCGTCATGTAAGTGCAGAAATGTTTTATTACTGCTTTACATTTAAAATGTTTAATACCAGTATGACTTGCAAGAGTATGTACATAAACTTGATAATGGATTTATTTTGCAGTCGATTCCACCAGACATGGATTTTGACCCTAATTATAATCCAGCTTGCTACAAGACTGAAGATGAGGTAAATACATGCATCGCACAACACTGCCTACTGGACTAGAGCATTTTAAATTGTTATATATTATTTTTCCCAGGACATGGTAATCAAACAGGATGATGATATCAGGTTGAAGGTCGTAGGAACACGTGTTGATGCCTCAGGAATTGTAAGCTTCAGAGTTTATTTTGTGTAATGTCTGGTACATTGATATTTTCTTATATACTCAATGTGTAAAAACCCTCTCATTTTACAAAAAAATACTTTTTAAACTTTTGTGGAAGGACTACTAAAGTGTGGCTGATGTTGCATTAATATTCACCAGTGAACACCTGTGCTGACAATTACTAATGAATTTTATTATTTCATTGCAGTTTGCTATTGGCACTCTGATGGATGACTATTTAGGTAATGAGCTGCTTTGTGTACTTATGACTGAACCAAGCCCTTCTGGAGTTCTGATATTACCTTTTGTCTGCATTCCACCCCTCTCCCCTTCCCAAAAGCATGGCGGATGTCATGCCATACATACATATGAAATTCCTTGGAAGTTAGCACATTCAGGACACGACAACTTTCATTGCTCCAAGTTGCATTTCAATAATTTTTGCCATGAGGAAACTGATGTGTGCACTTCTCTTTTTCAGGTCTGATTAACTGAAGGAGGTGTGGCTGTCGGTGCACAGTTACACCCGGCTGTGATTCATTAGTTTTATTTCCGTCTCTCTCGTATGCGTGTCCGATAGGAACAGGGCAGCGTGACGTGGCATTTATTTAAGTAAAGCTGAATGGTGATGCGTAAGTGAGGCATGGACAGGAGAGAGACATGCTCAGTGACACCCGGTGGTGCGTGTTTGCCATTTTTGTCACCTGACACTGTGAGAGGACAAAAACCACAGGCACTGACATGCGATGCAAATGCAGACAAAGTGTCACAAGTGTTCTTGATTGCGGATTAATAAAGTTCGAGCCAACTGATTCTATCCTGGTAAAGAGTCATGTCATTTATGATGCGATTTGAGAGGTTTTCATTGGGAGGTTTTCCCATCTCTTATCACAATCAATATCCATCATTACTGAATATGAATTAATTGAGTCTGTAATTGAAAATAGTCCATAGGACACCACAGGTTAACAATGACACAAGGTTGCAAAATTCAGGTGGAAATAATATTTTAAAATTTATTTGCCCGTTGTCTTGGTGTTCAGAGGTTATCGGTTCCTGCTGCTTCCTCTGTGCTATTTATTACTGCAGTGGATGGATTTTAAAATATTTGTCCGGATGGTAAGTTTGCACTTCAGACTTTAATCTGGAGTGCAAATCGCTTACTTGGAGTGCGTAATTTTTAATTACTGGGTTTAGCCGTGTTTAAAAGCAGAGCCAATAATTGGAGTGCAAGCTTTGCACTCCAAGGCTCAGTTTGGAGCGCAGATGACAATTTTGGAGTGCAAATTATTGCACCTTTGCATCCAAATATTTTGACCCCTGCATTAGTGTCATTTTAAAAATATGCACAGGACATGGAGGAAATGAAATTAGAAAATAAAATTGAGCGTACTCCAATCTACTGCATCTTTCTGTTCCAGCTTGATCAATTATTTATCAATGCCTGACGCAGGTGTTGGAACTTCTGAATTCATTGAAATGAACTGGGTCAACTGTTACAACTCTCTAAAGTATTATTAGCTGGTACTGTACAGTACTAGGATAGTACTCTGGCATTGAAGCTCAATCGGTGAATTCTCGAAAAATTTGGGCATCACAGCCTGTGAGTCAAGGACTGCATCCCAATTTTTCAGAAACTGGAGCCCTTGGGAATTGCCAAGTGCATGGAAAGTGCTGGACAAGATGACAGGTTCCCAAGGGTGGTCTGCAGCTGGACCATCTTGATTCCGTGTCTGTACAGCACCATCGACTTGTACAACTGGTGCGGGACTGTCCCAACCGGTGAAGCTGTTGGCAGGTTCTATGCCCGAACAGTGTTGACCCTGCACAGAGTGTTGCGTCCTCACCTGAAGAGGTTCACCATCCGTGGCAGGTGGACGCTGGATTTCTGCAGCTCTACGTGGACAACTATGACTACGCCTTTTTGCTCGTTGGCCGACGGACAGCTCGTGCCACTGGGAGGATCTAAGAGGTGGACGTGGACCTCAAGAATCAGCAGATGGTGGGACCACTGTTGCTGTTGGGAGCAGGTATGGCCATTTCTGCCTGCCAGCTCGTTGCTGAGGGAGTGCATCACCTCAGTGGGAAAGGAAAGAAGGTCCATGTTCATCAAGTAACTATGCAATCACTATCCATGTACTTGATCAGTAAGAATCTAGAAAATTTTACTTGAGGAACATGATTCGGGTAATTATAATTTCCATTCATCCTCCAAAATGCAGGATGGTCAAGGTTTGTCTGTCTTAAAAACACTAGCAAGTAACTCCAGACTAAGATTCGATTCCACATTGGAGTAAAGGTCATTATTGTGTCATTATGGTTACCAGAACTGTGCAATTTAGGTGGATGGGGAACCTACCTTCTTTTACCTGAAACAAGATTGGCAAATCACGTAAGCGTGATTAGAGTAGTCTTTTTCATGTTTACTGCTATTGTCCCCAACGTCCGTCACGGGACTGGGACTGAAACTTAAGGTAGTTCTTGCGCTTGGAAACGGAGGGCAGGGGGTGGGGTGTTGAGCCTATGTTTATACATGGGACGAGCTGGCCAATACCAACTTCTGCGATTGTAAGACGTTTCTGCTAGTATTTCTCTGTAACAGAGTTTTGAGTACGTGTTTTGCGTCGGATACGTTACGTGAACATTTATTTGGGGGATAATAATTCCCTCGTGCACTTTTGTCCCGGAGAAGAGCAGAAATATGGCTGTTCCAAATACCGGAAAAAGTGCGATAAATCCGACAACGTTGTATACGTTGGTACCCCTTATCAACAACGTATCGATGTTTCGATGTATCGATATTTCCCCCCTGCGATATATCGAGTTCTTGACCCCGATTATTACATCGATATTTTAATAAAATTACAGTGATTTGAGCTTATCAGACATCGATATTTTATAAATAAAC
>JYFJ02001157.1:0-89291 GCA_000934665.2 Catajapyx aquilonaris
AACATTAATCCCCCCCACTCCCCCCCCCCTCTCTCTCTCTCTCGAGGTCGAACCTTTTGCTGACTTTCCCAAGGCCTGTTTATGCCCTCGCGAAGTGAGCCCAGTTCGCGCGACCAGGGTGCTTTGGCAACGATAACGGTGCCCACCAGAGATAATGTCGGAACGAATCGAGCGCATGCGCCCGTTTTTCTCCCAAGGAGTCTTTTACGCAAGGAGGCAACGGATTCGTAACCTCTGCTGTGCCCCTGCTTCTCCTCCTTCCCCCATCTACCCACTCCCTCTGCCTATATTGGTCTGGTCACCCTGCTGACAATTTTAAATATGACCAATCAGGGTCCGGGTGGAGCCTCCCCCCTTGCAACTCTCCGTGTTCATCTGGCCACTCCACACTACGTCTCTGTCGAGACTATTTGCCAACTACCATTCTAATTCCTTTTTACGCAGCTGTAAAGGTAATTGTGAATGCATATTTTGGGTTTTCTTTGTTTCAGGGCAAAGACGAAGGGACTCAGCCAGAGAAAACCGACATCCAGCACAACCATGTCCCATAGTAACGGAAATTAATGTAAAAATTGCAATTTATTAACATTTTTTGTAATCATTGTGCCAACATTATAAAATGAGCATTTTTTGCCATGAATGCCATGCATTTCCTCTAAAACACTGTTAGTCATCCCATTAGACAGTGTCTATTTAGATAACTCTGTTTATGGATCATTCTGGGACTGATTAGGGCCTATCTTTGGCCCCATTGCGTACTTTCAAGGCGCACATGCGTTCCTTCAAATGCGATTATTTTCCTTAAATCAAAAAAGTCCTCCTGAGATTTTTTTCTATGTGAGGGAAAGGGTCTGAGCTACAACATTATTTAAAAATCAGATTTTTAAATTAGGCGGATTTTTTTTAAAAAAAATTTGAAATTTTGAAAATGGGACAAAATTTTCAAAAAAGTCAAAATACGAATTTTCAATCCTTAGTGAGATTGGGCTCTCGAATCTCTTCAAAGGGAGCGGTCTGCGACGTCTGCAGCTCAATTGGTTCACGAGATATGACCGATTTCTGAAACCCTACCTTCCGAAAATGACGTTTTTTTCGGTGGGCCTATCTCCGGGGAGGGGGGGTAAATCTCAAAACCGCGCATATGGTATATTTGAAAGACGTAATTAAAGCGATTCGCCGATTTTCGTCAAAATCTGACAACCCAAGGGTCAGGGGGCTCGGTGAATTGACATGGAATGACCCATGGGTAATTTCCTTATGGGTAATTTGCGTAGAGAAAATTTATGGGTAATATACGATTGGGTAACTTACTTATGGGTAATTTCCTTTCAGGAAATTGCCCATTAGTAACTTACCCATAAGTTACCAATCAGTAAGTTACCCATAAGGAAATTACCCTTAATATGGGTAATTTACTTGTGGGTCATTTCTGTATGTGTAATTTACTTATGGGTAATTTGCGTATGGGTTACTTATGGGTAATTTACTTACGAGTAGCTAAGGGTAACGTACTTATGGGTACCTTACGGGTAATTTACTTTTGGGTAACTTACTCATGGGTAATTTCATTATGGGTAACTTACTCATGGGTAATTTCATTATGGGTAACTTACTTACGAGAAGTAATGGGTAACTCACTTATGGGTAACTTACTCATGGGTAATTTCATTATGGGTAACTTACTCATGGGTAATTTCATTATGGGTAACTTACTCATCGCTAAATTACTTATGGGTAACTTATGGGTAATTTACTTTCGAGAAGTTATGGGTAACTCACTTATGGGTAACTTACTCATGGGTAATTTCATTATGGCTTATGGGTAACTTATGGGTAAGTTCCTTATGGGTAACTCACTTATGGGTACCTAACGGGTAATTTACTTATGGGTAACTTACTCATGGGTAATTTCATTATGGGTAACTTACTCATCGGTAAATTACTTATGGGTAACATATGGGTCATTTCCTTATGGGTAATCTACTTATGGGTAACTCAGTTATGGGTTACTTATGGGTAACTTACTTATGGGTAACTTACTTATGGGTAACTTATGGGTAACTTACTTATGGGTAACTTATGGGTTACCTACTTATGGGTAAGTTATGGGTAATTTACTTATGGGTAATTTAAGTACTGAATTTTTTGGGTAATTTACGATTGGGTAACTTATGGGTAATTTTCTTTAAGGAAATTGCCCATCAGTAAATTACCCATAAGTTTCCAATCAATGAGTTACTCATAAGGAAATTACCCTTAATATGGGTAATTTACTTATGGGTAGCTTACTCATGGGTAATTTCATTATGGGTAACTTACTCATGGGTAATTTCATTATGGGTAACTTACTTATGGGTAACTTAATTATGGGTTACTTATGGGTTACTTATGGGTAATTTACTTACGAGAAGTTGTGGGTAACTCACTTATGGGTAACTTACTCATGGGTTACTTATGGGTTACCTACTTATGGGTTACTTATGAGTAAGTTACGGGTAATTTATTTATGGGTAATTTAAGTACAGATTTTTTGGGGTAATTTACGATTGGGTAACTTATGGGCGATTTCCTTTAAGGAAATTGCCCATCAGTAAATTACCCATAAGTTACCAATCAATAAGTTACCCATAAGGAAATTACCCCTAATATGGGTAATTTTCTTATGGGTAACTTACTTATGGGTTACTTATGGATAAGTTATGGGTAATTTACGTACAGAACATTTATGGGTAATATCCGATTGGGTAACTTATGGGTAATTTCCTTTAAGGAAATTGCCCATCAGTAAATTACCCATAAGTTACCAATCAGTAAGTTACCCATAAGGAAATTACCCTTAATATGGGTAATTTCCTTGTGGGTAATTTCCGTATGGGTAATTGACTTATGGGTAATTTGCGTATGGGTTACTTATGGGTAATTTACTTACGAGTAGCTATGGGTAACTTACTTATGGGTACCTTACGGGTAATTTACTTTTGGGTAACTTACTCATCGGTAATTTCATTATGGGGAACTTACTCATCGGTAAATTACTTATGGGTAACATATGGGTATTTCCTTAAGGGTAATTTACTTAAAGGTTACTTATGGGTAAGGTATGGGTAATTTACTTCTGGGTACCTTATGGGTGACTTACTCATGGGTGACTTACTTATGGGCACCTTACGGGTAATTTCCTTACGGGTACCTTATGGGTAATTTTCTTATTGGTAATTTCTTAGGGGTAACATGGGTAATTTACTTACGGGTAATTCGCGTATGGGTAACTTATGGGCAATTTCCTTATGGGTAATTTCCTTATGGGTAATTTACTTATGGGTAACTTATGGGTAACTTAGTTATGGGTAACTTATGGGTTACTTACTTATGGGTTATCTACTTATGGGTTACTTATGGGTAAGTTACGGGTAATTTATTTATGGGTAATTTAAGTACAGAGTTTTTTGGGTAATTTACGATTGGGTAACTTATGTGCAATTTCCTTTAAGGAAATTGCCCATCAGTAAATTACCCATAAATTACCAATCAATAAGTTACCCATAAGGAAACTACCCTTAATATGGGTAATTTACTTATGGGTTACTTATGGATAGGTTATGGGTTACTTAGTTATGGGTAACTTATGGGTTACCTACTTATGGGTTACTTATGGGTAAGTTATGGGTAATTTACTTATGGGTAATTTAAGTACAGAATTTTTTGGGTGATTTACGATTGGGTAACTTAGGGATAATTTCCTTTAAGGAAATTGCCCATCAGTAAATTACCCATAAGTTACCAATCAGTAAGATACCCATAAGGAAATTACCCTTAATATGGGTAATTTACTTGTGGGTAATTTCCGTATGGGTAATTTACTTATGGGTAATTTGCGTATGGGTTACTTATGAGTAATTTACTTACGAGTAGCTATGGGTAACTTACTTATGGGTACCTTACGGGTAATTTACTTTTGGGTAACTTACTCATGGGTAATTTCATTATGGGTAACTTACTCATCGGTAAATTGCGTATGGGTAACATATGGGTATTTCCTTATGGGTAATTTACTTAAAGGTTACTTATGGGTAAGCTATGGGTAATTTACTTCTGGGTACCGTATGGGTGACTTACTCATGGGTAACTTACTTATGGGCACCTTACGGGTAATTTCCTTATGGGTACCTTATGGGTAATTTTCTTATTGGTGATTTCTTAGGGGTAACATATGGGTAATTTAATTATGGGTAATTCGCGTATGGGTAACTTATGGGTAATTTCCTTATAGGTAATTAACTTATGGGTAACTTCATTATGGGTTACTTATGGGTAACTTACTTATGGGTTACTTATGGGTAAGTTATGGGTAATTTACTTATGGGTAATTTACGTACAGAAAATTTTTGGGTAATTTACGATTGGGTGACTTACGGGTAATTTCCTTTAAGGAAATTGTCCATCAGTAAATTACCCATAAGTTACCAATCAGTAAGTTACCCATAAGGAAATTACCCTTAATGTGGGTAATTTACTTATGGGTAATTTGCGTATGAGTTACTTATGGGTAATTTACTTACGAGTAGCTATGGGTAATTTACTTACGAGTAGCTATGGGTTACTTACTTATGGGTACCTTACGGGTAAATTACTTATGGGTAACTTACTTATGGATTACTTATGGGTAAGTTATGGGTAATTTACTTATGGGTAATTTACGTACAGTAAATTTATGGGTAATTTACGATTGGGTAATTTACTTGTGGGTAATTTCCGTATGGGTAATTTACTTGTGGGTAATTTCCGTATGGGTAATTTACTTATGGGTAATTTGCGTATGGGTTACTTATGGGTAATTTACTTACGAGTAGCTATGGGTAACTTCATTATGGGTACCTTACGGGTAATTTCCTTATGGGTAACTTACTGTTCGGTAAATTACTTATGGGTAACTTATGTGTAGTTTCCTTATGGGTAATTTACTAATGGGTAATTTACTTATGGGTCCCTTATGGGTAATTTACTTATGGGTCCCTTATGGGTAATTTACTAGTGGGTAATTCGTGTATGGGTAAATTATGGGTAATTTACTTAATGGGTAATTTGACTTTGGGTAACTTATGGGTAATTTACTTATGGGTAATTCCTGTTCCTGAAATCTGATAATTTCTTGTTAAAGGTTTCCGTAATAAAGGTAACAAAATTTTGTAGTAATTTGAGTAACATTTTAATTAATGCACCTCACGTCAAGTCTAACTGCCTTTCTCCAATAACATAGAATGGCTGTAATAGTTATAAGTTGTCGTCATCTTCTTGTGTCTTCACAATCCTTAAAATAAACAGGTTGAAATTGTAACCTTGATTAAGAAGTATTTACTCAAGAGGCAATATTGTCGTAGGAAATATGGAAAATTATTGTGGACATTCTATATTCAAATACAAGTCATACTTCTACATAGTGTGAGTTTCACTCCGCCCCTGTACGTGTCATGGTTTTAAAATTTTGGAATACTTTTAAAGTCCACTGTCATACGATAGGTTATAGCAAGAGCTATTTGTTATAACATAATTATGGTGAATAAATTCTTTTCTTACCTGCTTCGTCTGCTTCTTTCCACATCTTCCACGGTGTCTGGCAGATTCGCAAGTTTTGTTTCCGGCAGCAATAAAGCAACTGCTCCTGCTAATATCGACAGGACACCAAAAACAGCGCTGGGAATAAATAGGTTATGTCCTCCCTAAAAATGAATGGCCAAGTCAAAGGTAAGCAACCAGAGACACACTGCAAGTTACCGTGGATAAGAAGTACTACTTACCACCAAATCGACAACAAGTGGGGCAGCAAGGGATCCTGCCCTGGATGCGATTGAACCTAAGCTCATTGCTACGGATCGGACTTCTGTCGGGAACAGTTCAGTGGCATACAACAATGTCAAAGTAAAATTGACCGACAACCCGATCAGTGATAGTTGCAGAAGTGACCACGCCAACAGCGCAGGATCTGCAGATATCAGTAACAAAAGCTTGTTAGTCCTAGTCGAAGACGTTCCCTCTGAATCATCATTACCTCTTGGAAAAACAGCAACTGAAGCTACCATAGGAGCGGTCATAAAGAAAGAGATTGCGTAAACCTTCCTGCGTCCAAATCGGTTGAGAAGAGGTATGACACAAAATCTGGTCACCAAAGTAATGACCCCTCCAATGAACATCATGAGATGAACACTCAGAGGCAGACGAGCAGACAAGAACATTGCCCCATGGCTGATGTGGGCAACAACAAACCACGTCAAGTACAACTGATACAAAAATCAGATATTAAAACCCCAACGTTAATGACCTGTTAATTACAATATAACAGAAAATGACAAAATCATAGGGGTTACCTTAATGCTTCTGGAGCGCATTTCTGGCGTTCTCGCCATCACCAGAAATTGTTGCCACTTTGTAGTCTTCCCAGTTCTTTGTGATTCAGCTTCCATTTCCTATAAAAACAATCGTATCGTACAATAAAACTAACGACGAGTTTTTGGCTTTGTGATCATAAGTTGAGATCAGGACATCCCATAGCTTGCAATACATTTTTTGCAGGTCCACACTCTCAAGATATACCACACATTGGAGAAGTAACCTTTGCATGTATCCTTTTCAGTAACTGTTGAAGGTCTTCATCATCTGGCATCTTGTGTTTATTTACTTTGGCAATTTGACGCAATTGTTTTGTCGCCTCTTTCCATCTTTTCTTGAGCAGAAGCCACCTTGGCGACTCAGGTAAGAACCTGAGAAATTGCAAGGATATAGAGTACAGTATGTAGCAAGGTTCGGTTGCTACATGCTTACCAACAGTAGATGAGGACTACAGAAGATATACTTGCGACAGTAATGTCCACAAGCCTCCATTTCTGCAAAAAGAATGACATTCCAGCCCACATCATACGACCTATTCCCTGACCGATAGCCAGTGCCATGGACATCTGAGCTCTCTTCGTCCTTGCCACTACCTCCACAACTGCAATGGTTTAAAAAGATGTTTAATAACAATTCAGGCATACTTATCATATGGCCTATTTTATATGCACTAGACTGATAGAAGATAACTTTTGTTTGGTTAAATTGTTATGAACCAATAGTCAGGATTAGGTATAATGATATATGAATTCGTAGAAACATGCATTCTATTGTTCCTGTTCATGTGGTAGGGCCTACTCACTCAATACTGTTGAGACAGAGTAGGTTCCGACTGTCCCGAATCCGGTGACAACCCTGCTGGCAAGTAGTACCGGGTACGAGGGAGAAAAGCTGCTGCACCATGACCCAAAGGTCATTACCAGGAGGGACAGCTGGAGGGCCCTCTTACGACCCAGTCTAAAATGTTTGTAGAAATATGACATATTGACAATAAAATAACAGTCACTATGAAGAGTTATGTTGTTTTCATACAAGTGGAGGTCACTTTTTCATACTCTGTCAATATTATTTACCTGTCTGACACGATTCCAATGGCGATGGCACCAACTAGTGCGCCCACCATGTATCCTGTTTGAAGAGTTGGTCTTAAAGCCATTTTCCCGCAGATTAAATCCCACTGCAAAGGTAAATTAAAATAACAAATTGATTCTCCTTAGAAGGAGTTTTAACAATAAGACAGTCCCTCTATGAACACTACTCCTGCATTCCCATCTTGTGGGCAAGTTCTTTCACTCAAGGTTTCATTCTGACCTCCGTCACCGTCGTCTCCAAGAAGCTAGTGTTGTCGTATTTCCATCTCCTGCATGGCCATGTGTCTGGAGGGACTTGACTTCCATCGGCTTCCATAGCTTCCTCGTAAGACATGCTCATGTACTTTGAATAGTTCCGGGCATGTATTTCGCACTGATTCCATTCTCCAGCTCTTCCTGAAGGTAAGCTGAAGAGCACAGATCGGACATGTAAGTTTCAAGAATCATTTTGTACTGTTCAAGTGATATGTAAAAATATAACACAACGTATATAATGTAAATAATAATTGCAATCATTATCGTCACAAATTATCATCACATGAATCATTACACGTTCATGCAAAAACTAAGATGTGGAGGATGTATACTGCGTTTAACAATATTATCCTCCTGAGACCCCTGGTACAGTATACTGTACCTTTGTTTTTTCCAGCACCTTCTGACTAACTCAAACGCGTAAAAAAACAAAAACAAAGGTACAGTATACTGTACCAGGGGTCTCAGGAGGTTATACGTCATTTTAGTCAGGGCAGATTAAACTGAAACAATCGGACATCAACTCTTTTTGTGATTCATTGCATTTTCGCAGGTGTATTCGTTTGATAAGCTTCATTATAAACGTTTCTGTCACCAAAATCTGTGACGTTTAAGTGGTTTAATATTGAGAAATACGCCACAAAGTGAATTATATCCCCTCTTTTTCAGTACAAAACAAATTCATGAGCAAATATTAATAAGCGACACCTTAACTGGAACACACTGGGCAATGTTACCTGGGAAGCGTGAAATTTCTAGCTTGGAAGTTGGTCCAGTTCCTAGGTTGGAACACGTCCTTGGTTTGACACCAGTGTGGCGGGAGAGCTGACCTGTACACATAACTTGAGTGCTGGTAGTCGAACACAACCGTCACAGGCATGAGCATGGCCAGAACTAGCCATTGCCATCGTCCCAGGTCTCCAGCCAGAGACAGTACGTCTTCAAACGTGTCAACCGGCATCACCTCAACTAATGACAACCTGCTCGAACCGGTAACGCAACCGAATTCTTGACGTCTACTGAGATACGAATGTTTGGACTATATAGTTGCGAACTACTATCACGAGCAAATTATCACCTGTATACGTTTAAATCTTCTTATCAACTCTCAGGTAGAGATACACGTGCTTTATTGTTTTGTGCCATTGCATGACGTATATTGTTTGCCCTGAATTTTGTGGTATTGTCGAGTAATCTGGAAACTGTCAGGATCTCAGGGAGTGTATTAGTGATTTTTAAAGTACTAACTTCTCCCTATAGGTATCCGGTAACCTATCAGTCACTTTCCAGGGTGACGAATTCCCAGCGGATATGGTCCAACTTTGCGTACTCAAAATCCGTTCCTGAGCTTTGATTTCATGATCAGTATTGTTGCAGGTTTCCATATAATAAGGATAACAAAATTTTGTGGAAACTTATGTAACATTTTAATTAGTGCTGCTCACGTCAAGTCTAACTGCCTTTCTCCAATAATAATCTACAATGACTGTAATAATATTATAAGGTTTCGTCATCTTCTGGTGTCTTCACAATCCTTAAAATATATAAGACATTGTCAATATGTAAGCTTGATTAAAGTAAGTATTTACTCAATAGCCAATTTTCGTCAGAAAAAATAACTAATTTTTATAGTCATTCTACACCCAAATACAAGTAATATTTCTACACAGCGCAGCGTGCTCCACCTCTACGTATAATGGTTTTTTAAAATTTTTGGAATACTTTTAAAGTAGACTCTCATAAGTTATAATTATAGTGCATAATTATATACTTTTCTTACCTGCTTCGTCTGCTTCTTTCCACATCTTCCACGGTGTCTGGCAGATTCGCAAGTTTTGTTTCCGGCAGCAATAAAGCAACTGCTCCTGCTAATATCGACAGGACCCCAAAAACAGCGCTGGGAATAAATAGGTTATGTCCTCCCTAAAAATGAATGGCCACATCAAAGGTCAGCAACCAGGGACACACTGCAAATCACCATGGATAAGAAGTACTACTTACCACCAAATCGACAACAAGTGGGGCAGCAAGGGATCCTGCCCTGGATGCGATTGAACCTAAGCTCATTGCTACGGATCGGACTTCTGTCGGAAACAGTTCAGTGGCATACAACAATGTCAAAGTAAAATTCACCGATGTTCCCATCAGCGATAGTTGCAGAAGTGACCACGCCAACAGCGCAGGATCTGCAGACATAAGTTCATAAGTCCAAGTGACAGACGGTTCACTCTGAAACGCAAATACCTCTTGGAAAGACAGCAACTGAAGCCACCATAGGAGCGGTGATAAAGAAAAATATTGCATAAACTTTCCTGCGTCCAAATCGGTTGAGAAGAGGTATGACACCAAATCTGGTCACCAGAGTAATGACCCCTCCAATGAACATCATGAGGTGGATGCTCAGTGGAAGACGAGCAGACAGGAATATTGACCCATGGCCGATGTGAGCAGTGATAAACCACGTGAGGTACAGCTGAAAATGAAAATTAGCTGCAGACTTTCCCGATTATACTAGTTCAACTCGTAATGCATGGTTACTCTAACCAGATTAACAGGATATGAAAAGAGCTACTTCAAGTGATTTTTTTAATGTTGGAAAAACCCATCCATTGAACAGTGTACCTTCATGCTTCTAGAACGCATTTCTGGAGTCTTCACCATCACCAGGAATTGTTGCCATTTCGAATTTTTTCCTGTTCTTTGTAATTCAACGTCGATTTCCTTAGAAAAATATTAGGAAAAATATACTTTCAGCACTTATAACACACATGGACGTTTTTTTACTTCAGTACCGACAGTACGTCTACTACAGACTGATGTCATTGATGCTATGAAAGATTCTTGTATTTTTAAAAACAAAGTACTGTATTGGACAACTAACTTTAGCATGTATCCTCTGCAGCAGTTGTTCAAGTTCTTCTTCGTCTGCTATCTTGTTTTTATTCATTTTGGCCATTTGATGTAATATTTTTGTCGCCTCTTTCCATCTCTTCTTGAGAAGAAGCCACCTTGGTGACTCAGGTATAAACCTATCAAGCACAACTGAATATCACGTAAAACACCATTTAAATGCAAGCAAGCCTCGATATAAGAAGTATAACATTATTTTGTCATGCAACTCTACTGTCCCTCTAGAAAGTTACAAGATTTTTGCACAAAAATGTTCGTGATTATGACATCTGTAAAGAAAGTGTTCTCATAGTAATGGTAAACTTACCAACAATACAATAGCGTTAGAGAACACAGACTGGCCGCTGTAATGTCGAGGAGCCTCCACTTCTGCAAAAAGAAAGACACTCCAGCCCACATCATCCGACCGAATCCTTGACATATCGCTAGAGTCAATGACATCTGAGCTCGTTTGCTCCTTGCCACTATTTCCACAACTATCAATATTCTCTATTAGTTCATGGCAGACAAATTAGTGGAAATATGTTAGCACTCACTTAATACTGTTGAGACGGAGTAGGTTCCGACTGTTCCGAATCCGGTGACAACCCTGCTCGCAAGAAGTACAGGGTACGAGGGAGAAAAGCTGCAGCACCATGACCCAAGGGTCATTACCAGGATGGACATCTGGAGAGCCCTCTTACGACCCAATCTGAAATAATGTATATTATTATAGGGCCTAATCATAGTCTATTGTCAGCGATTTGTGTGTTGTCTTCAGGGCTTCAGGACACTATACCTATCAGATACTATTCCAGTGACAATGGCGCCTAATAGTGCACCCATCATGTATGCAAACTGGAGGGTTGGTCTAAGAGCCATCCTTCCGCATACTAAATCCCACTGTGGATTGAAAATAAACTTATTCACATAATCAAGTAACTCACTACAGTGTTTCATTCTGACCTCCGTCACCGTCGTTTCTAGGAAGCTTGTCTCGTCGAAGTCCCATTTTTTACACTCCCACATGTCCGATGAGACTTGACTTCCATCGGCTTCCATGGCTTCCTCATAGGTCATGCCAATATACTTGGAATAATTCCGGGCATGTATTTCGCACTGGTTCCAATCACCAGATATTCCAGACGATGAGCTGTAGTGCACGTAGCAATGGGAATTTAAACTACTAATAAACTCTCGTTGAAGGCCTGAATTTGCAAGCCTTTTCACAGAATATGTAGACTGCTGGATTACAGGGACTCAAGCGTTGGGACATTGTCATACGTTTGATGCTCGCAGGAATTTAAAATATTTTACATGTAGGTGTAAATTTTTAATGGCACATGGTATTGTCGTTTGTTATACTTAAACATGGATGGCATAAAAATGAAATAGCTGTTATCTGTAAAAATATTTTATCGACATCTGGAAAGTTGCGTCATCTGTTTAATACCTGATAAGCTAATACAACTTTTCGATGACAAGACGTGCGACTTGATAGCCATGTATTTTTGTAGTCTTTTAAAAATGTTACGAGGAACTCCTAAGTCTATTACACATGTTTACTTATTGAATGATTTATAGCAGTTTATAGTTAAGCCAAAAAGCATGCAATACCGGCCTCATACAGCTGCAGTGTTTGTTCGTCTTTGTTAAGATTATTGTTCATAATTTTTGTACGACTCACACAAGAACTACAATAAAGAGGGTAAAATTACCTGGGAAGAGTAAAATTACTGATCTGGAAGTTGCTCCAGTTGCTGGGGTTGAACACATCTTTCGTTTGACACCAATATTGAGGGAGAGCTGACCTGTACACATAACTTGTATGCTGATAGTCGAAAACCACTGTGACTGGCGCTAACATGACCAATACTAGCCATTGCCATCGTCCCAAGTCTCCAGCCAAAGACAGCAGGTCCTCAAACGTGTCCACAGGCATCACCACAATATTTTGATCAGAGAAACTCTATATATCAACTCAACCGATTGATATTGAGTCTGAACATGAATGCATGCGATAAATAGTGACCGACTCACGAGTGAATTATCACCTGTTCGACGATGTGTTTCGATGCCCTTATCAACAGTAGGGCAAGGCCAAATATGCTGTAGCCGTTAGATTGGTGGTCTACCACCGAATAAGAAACCGGTTTGTGTCTGGTTTGTTTCTGTGGTTTTTAGTGGGGATCTTCAATATTTTAACTAATATTCTGCATGTGCCGAGAATATGTGAACACTTATAGTGCAGTGTTGTACCCCTCCTTCCTCTAACAAAACATGAAATAAATAAAAGGCACATACATGTCAGGTAATTATATCAAGTCCAACATGATAAATCCTTAAGAGAATAATGTCATGAGATATTATTTTTACATTTACTGTTATTTAACCCTGTTGAAGTTATAAAGCAGGATACGGTCTGCGTGCCTATGATAGCATATCCGATATGACGCTTGCCTTGCATTGCACTTTGACCATAATTACAAATTGAAATATTGCCTTTCAATATATTTTGTGAGACTTTTTTTTGGAGGGATGCTCTAATAATTATCCTCAGGTACACTTCAAGCATTTTGACAGCAATTAGAGCAATTACTTTCAAAGTGCTACTTCATCATCAGCATTGGATGAATTGCATGTGCAAATGCCACACCTGAAATATGAAGTACATTATAAAATAATATTACAATGAAACAACACTGTTTGCTTCTCTGGTTTATTATAAAAGTATCACAAGCCACTCATAAGTGGAACAATTTCCACATTCGCAAAACACATGCCGCTACGCATATTACTAAAAACCACAACCTTTTCTTCCGAAAGAACATTAATTTTAACATCTATCCAAGGGAATGATTTAATCTGCCAACATCTTCTGATACTAAATTTTGTCAATTTCCATGGACGCCTAAAGAGAAATCATGTTAGTATGAACCACGTGAAATGCAACCGTGCTAATCCAACACTGTTGGTTTTATTAATATTATCAAAATAAACGACAACCCAAACGATAGTGCACATTTCTTTCTGAATACGGTATGTGGGAATGTGAGATTCACTTTTTCCAATGCTGGACTCAGCACGGCTGCGTACTCAATTTGTACTGAGCTATCAGATCTCCTACGGGGGATTCGGTGCCATGTGTAGCGCGCCGTATTATTGGACGGTTACTTTACTCGTATACTCACACACTGATGCATAAAATCAAATGGGCAATAACTTAAGACTCAGTAACACATGACAGATTTACGCCCTAGGCCTCGTCTTGCGGACCTTTCTCACATAACGAAAGACCGGGACTGGCTGCTGCTGTTGGTCCGAGTTACTCTCATCTTTGCGTTGCTGCTGGAATTGGTATGGGACAACCGAGCTGATGGCTGGGTTAGCGACTGAGGGCGTGTCTTGCAAGTTAGGGAGTGAGAAGGAGTTCCTCACAGAGTCGTAAAAGAACAAACTTTTGGGCTGGGTGCAGGGACATCCGCCACCGTTTCCGCTTCCTGGAGGCGGAAAAGGGACGTAGGATATGTGTGGAGGTGGTATCTGTCCGTTGTTACTTCCGCCCTCTTGGTTGGGACAATATGGCACAAACACTACGGGTATGTAGCCGTAGTAATTTCCTGGACCGCCTGGACCTGGTCCGTAGATGGCCCCGGGAGCCCCTGCTCCACCAGGAGCGCCTGATCCTCCAGGACCTCCGGCTCCTCCAGGTGCTCCAGAACCGCCTGGAGAAACGCCGCCTCCGCTGCTGCTTTGGCTGGAACTGCAGGGGCATCCAGGTGGATGGGCCGGGCCTCCAGGTTGTCCTAAAATTAAGACAAGTAAGATTGAATTCAGTTGCACCACTTCCATAGAACGGTCATTGTGGGAGATGGTAAACCTACCTCCGGGTTGTCCTGGCTGGCCTGGATAACCTGGTTGTCCTGGATATCCGGGGCCACCAGGTTGACCAGGTTGCCCTGGCTGTGCAGGGTATCCAGGTCCAGAAGGCTGTCCAGGTTGGCTTGGGTATCCTGGTCCTCCAGGTCCTGTAGGTCTTCCAGGCTGTCCTGGATATCCGGGGCCACCAGGTTGACCAGGCTGCCCTGGCTGTCCAGGGTATCCAGGTCCAGAAGGCTGTCCAGGTTGGCTTGGGTATCCTGGTCCTCCAGGTCCTGTAGGTCTTCCAGGCTGTCCTGGATATCCGGGGCCACCAGGTTGACCAGGCTGCCCTGGCTGTCCAGGGTATCCAGGTCCAGATGGCTGTCCAGGTTGGCTTGGGTATCCTGGTCCTCCAGGTCCTGTAGGTCTTCCAGGCTGTCCTGGATATCCGGGGCCACCAGGTTGACCAGGCTGCCCTGGCTGTCCAGGGTATCCAGGTCCAGATGGCTGTCCAGGTTGGCTTGGGTATCCTGGTCCTCCAGGTCCTGTAGGTCTTCCAGGTTGTCCTGGGTATCCGGGTTGTCCAGGTTGTCCTGGATATCCGGGACCACCAGGTCCTCCAGGTGCCGTTGGTCTTCCGGGCTGTCCTGGATAGCCAGGTTGTCCGGGCTGCACAGGCCTACCAGGGCTTCCAGGCTGCCCAGGAATACCAGGTTGTCCGGGGAACCCTGGCTTCCCAGGTTTTCCAGGCCCTCCGGGTTGTCCAGGGTATCCAGGTCCTCCAGGTCCTGTTGGCCTTCCTGGCTGTCCTGGATATCCTGGTCCTGCTGGTTGTCCTGGTTGGCTTGGATATCCTGGCTGTCCTGGTTGCCCAGGTCCACCAGGCTGTCCGGGTACTCCGGGTACTCCGGGTTGTCCGGGATATCCGGGCCCTCCTGGTCCACTAGGACTTCCAGGTTGTGAAGGCTTTTCAGTCACCAAAGAGCCTATGCGAGACAATAATCATGAGAAGATACTATGCGACATGTCAGATGCCTTGTGCACAGTACAGTATAAAGTGCGATTAGTATGCTATAACAATAGTAACATCAGTTGTAAGCCACTTAAAAAAAACTTTTACACGCTTTGGGGAGAATAATATACCTGACTTGTAATCACATCGCATGCAGCATGCGGTATTTTGTCTTATGTTATGTCCTTCGCATTATTTCAGACCGGTAGCATTTGAGAGCCTCTAGATTAAACATAATTATGGTACTATAATTACTCCAACTTAACTCTCGAACAATAAGCAGTAATGTTTAGTGCGAAAATTGGCAAAATGATATACAGTATAAGCTTTTAGTAGAAACCGGTCTAAAAAATTTTTCCATTCTTTTGACTGTTAGAGACTACAGAAATTTAGCTTCGAGATGTAGGCCTACTCATGATGAAAAAGAGATTGCAACTTGTTTTCCAAAACTTAATATGAATAGCTCTTAGAAACAGGCTAAATGTGGTCAATTTAAGAAGTTTATCTGATATATTGTAGCTCAGGATATAATTCTCTATGCAAGATTGGCCACTAACATTTTTGCGTCTTAAAGAAAATGAGCTTATTTTTCAGAGAATATAACATTCAACGATAGGTCTAGAAAAAACTTTAAAACTTAAATATTCAAATACAAACTTAATCTACCTGGGGCAGGATATCCAGGAGGATATGGAGTTCCAGGTCCACCAGGTCCACCAGGTCCCCCGGGTCCCCCGGGTCCTCCAGGAGCGCCTGGGCTTCCAGGGGCTCCAGGGTATCCTGGGTATCCAGGCCCGCTGCCTGGTCCGCCGGGCCCTCCAGGTATTTGAGGCCTTCCTGGCCCTCCTGGTCCGCCTGGTCCACCGGGACCTCCGGGTGCTCCTGGACTTCCTGGTGCTCCGGGGTATCCTGGGCCACTGCCTGGTCCGCTTGGGCCTCCTGGTATTTGTGGCCTGCCAGGGCCACCTGGACCACCTGGGCTTCCTGGACCTCCTGGACCTCCTGGTCCGCCTGGAGCTCCTGGACTTCCTGGTGCGCCAGGATATCCGGGATATCCTGGACCACTGCCTGGTCCGCCTGGTATTTGTGGTTTGCCAGGTCCTCCAGGTCCTCCAGGTCCTCCAGGTCCACCAGGACCACCTGGAGCCCCTGGACTGCCAGGTGCGCCGGGATATCCCGGATAGCCAGGGCCACCACTTGGTCCACTTGGTCCTCCTGGTATTTGGGGTCTTCCGGGTCCGCCTGGTCCGCCTGGTCCGCCTGGTCCGCCTGGTCCGCCTGGTCCACCGGGTGCTCCTGGACTTCCTGGTGCTCCGGGATATCCAGGTCCGCTGCCTGGTCCGCTTGGGCTTCCTGGTATTTGTGGCCTGCCAGGTCCACCAGGACCTCCTGGGCCACCGGGAGCTCCTGGACTTCCGGGTGCACCCGGATATCCTGGACCACTGGGACCTCCAGGTTGTTGTGGTCTTCCGGGGCCTCCGGGGCCTCCCGGGCCACCTGGACCTCCTGGTCCACCGGGAGCTCCTGGACTTCCTGGCGCGCCAGGATATCCGGGATAACCCGGACCACTTCCTGGTCCGCCTGGTATTTGTGGTCTTCCAGGTCCTCCAGGTCCTCCAGGTCCACCAGGTCCACCAGGTCCACCAGGTGCTCCGGGACTGCCAGGTGCGCTGGGATATCCTGGATAGCCAGGGCCACCACTAGGGCCACTAGGTCCTCCTGGTATTTGGGGTTTTCCGGGTCCGCCTGGACCGCCGGGCCCTCCTGGCCCTCCTGGCCCGCCGGGAGCTCCTGGACTTCCTGGTGCGCCAGGATATCCTGGATATCCTGGACCACTGCCTGGTCCGCCTGGTATTTGTGGTCTGCCAGGTCCTCCGGGTCCTCCGGGTCCACCAGGTCCACCAGGTGCTCCGGGACTGCCAGGTGCGCCAGGATATCCTGGATAGCCAGGGCCACCACTAGGGCCACTAGGTCCTCCTGGTATTTGGGGTCTTCCGGGTCCGCCTGGACCGCCTGGTCCTCCTGGTCCTCCTGGTCCACCGGGTGCTCCCGGACTTCCAGGTGCCCCAGGATATCCCGGGTATCCAGGTCCACTTCCCGGTCCGCTCGGCACTCCTCCAGGGACTTGAGGTCCTCCAGGACCACCCGGGCCACCTGGGCCTCCAGGTCCCCCAGGAGCTCCAGGACTGCCAGGTGCGCCGGGATATCCAGGGTAGCCTGGTCCTCCGCTTGGTCCGCTTGGTCCTCCTCCGGGGCCTTCAGGTCCACCTGGTCCACCTGGTCCTCCCGGGCCACCAGGTCCACCAGGAGCCCCTGGACTACCTGGAGCTCCTGGGTATCCGGGATATCCAGGCCCTCCACTAGGTCCGCTAGGTCCGCTAGGTCCACCTGGTCCTCCTGGTCCTCCTGGTCCTCCTGGGCCACCAGGAGCTCCGGGGCTTCCTGGTGCGCCAGGGTATCCTGGATAGCCAGGACCACCACTAGGCCCACTTGGTCCTCCTGGTATTTGGGGCCTTCCAGGTCCGCCTGGACCACCGGGTCCACCCGGTGCCCCCGGACTTCCAGGTGCCCCAGGATATCCCGGGTATCCAGGTCCACTTCCTGGTCCACTCGGCACTCCTCCAGGGCCTTGAGGTCCTCCTGGTCCTCCGGGACCCCCCGGGCCACCCGGGCCTCCTGGTCCGCCAGGAGCTCCTGGACTGCCTGGTGCTCCGGGATATCCAGGATAACCCGGTCCCCCGCTTGGTCCGCTAGGTCCTCCTCCGGGTCCTTGAGGTCCACCGGGTCCTCCTGGTCCGCCCGGGCCACCCGGTGCTCCGGGGCTTCCTGGTGCGCCAGGGTACCCTGGATATCCGGGTCCACCACTAGGCCCACCAGGTCCACCTGAGGGTCCAGGCGGTCCTCCGGGTCCTCCGGGTCCTCCGGGTCCTCCTGGTCCTCCCGGGCCACCCGGTGCTCCGGGGCTTCCTGGTGCGCCAGGGTACCCTGGATATCCGGGTCCTCCTCCAGGGCCTTGAGGTCCTCCTGGGCCTCCTGGGCCACCGGGGCCTCCCGGTGCACCAGGAGCTCCTGGACTTCCTGGTGCTCCTGGATATCCCGGCCCTCCACTTGGTCCACTTGGTCCACCTGCTGGTCCAGGTGGTCCTCCTGGTCCTCCTGGGCCACCGGGGCCTCCCGGGCCACCAGGACCTCCTGGACTTCCTGGTGCTCCTGGGTACCCTGGATATCCTGGTCCTCCACTTGGTCCACTTCCAGGGCCTGCGGGGCCACCTGGTCCCCCTGGTCCTCCCGGACCACCAGGTGCTCCTGGTCGTCCTGGAGCCCCTGGGCGACCTGGTGCTCCAGGTTGTCCTGGATATCCAGGTCCTCCTCCGGGTCCTTGAGGTCCTCCTGGCCCCCCAGGGCCGCCTGGTCCTCCTGGATATCCAGGACCTCCAGCTGGTCCGCCGGGTCCGCCAGGTCCACCAGGTCCTCCGGGTCTTCCAGGAATGCCCGGAGAGCCTGGACTGCCTGGCTGCCCTGGTGCTCCTGAAGTAAACCGATATGATACATTAGCATTATGCTGTTGAGTATGAATGCAATAAATGAAGACCTCGGAGGAAGAACGATCAGTCAAAAATGAGTTTCACTAGCGTATAATAATTATTATGGTTTGTCATGGTTGTGGAGTAATGATCATAGGTCACAATTGAGGACACTCACAGTGGGATTTGCAATAGAAACAAGGTCTTCGAAATTGGAAATTGGAATATCTCAGTTTCACCTGAGATGGACCTTGATCGTTCTTCCCCCAAGGTGTTCAAATTATAGTTGTGGGCAACTGAACAATATTATCGTACATATAGTTATATCTAAATTGAATGACCACTGTTTATATCACAGAAATGATGTCGGTCTCTGAATTCCCTGGAAGGTTTTGGCCATGAAAATGCTATAATAATATCACACTTAAGAACATTTTGTTTCTAAGGCCACCTGATTACACTAAATTTTATGATAACTTAATATTCCATACGGTGCCAATTCTTGGCTACCGGTACTATAATGCCATTCTCAGTCTGTTTATTGGTATACTGTACATGTATAATATGTATTTGATATTTATCTACATGCAAGTAGGCACGTAATATCCTCACAATGTTAAATGATAATCTAGCCTACGTAGTAAACTGTACCTGGTTGTCCTGGACCGCCGGGATATCCTGGTTGTCCTATGCATGGAAGATATCAATAATGCATATTAGGTAAATCACTGATTTAAAATAATAATGAGCAGTTTAAAGGGACACTCCACTCAAAATACAAGTTGGCCCCCAAAAATCGGGCAGAAAATCCTGATTCCGAATGTGCAATCGTTTTTTTTTTCTACGCCCAACGGGAACACGGAAAATCATATATCTACACACGTCTTCTCGCGTCGTCTGCTAAGAAGGGTGATACAACAGCATCTCGCGGCAAACCGGAGAAGTAGAGAAGGTGCTCAACAAACAACTGCCGCGCCAGGATGCCTTCTCTAGTTCCGCCCGGTTCCACTCTGGTGGCGTCGCCACCTGCGCCCACCGCCCCGCGCGCGATTTTCGAACAACAAACTTCCAACTTTCACACTGGCCTTACCGTTCGTCTCTAAGAAAAACTGATTATACCCTCGGAATCAGGATTTTTTGCCCGATTTTTAGAACCCAACTTGCATTTTGAGTGGAGTGTCCCTTTAAGGAAACGACAATCTCAAAGCAACGACGGTCGTACCTGACGGTTTAGGAGGCCTTGGCCTTCCTTTACATCCAGGAGGGTAATACAGTTGGTCCCACTCAACCGTCTCTCCCGGATCATCCGGGCCCTCCATTGGCCGTGGGTATATTGCTACAGGCTCTCCTGGTTCCACCACTCGGTATCCCCATTGGTCTGCCAGGTAGTACGTCACGCGTAACTTCCCCTCGGGATCCACGTAGCCGTAGCATCCGTACACGATGCCATCAGGTCCGCGGTTCTCGTGGTGAAACTGCCCGTCTGGTCCGATGTCAAATCCATAATTGTATTCGCCTGAAGGATGGAAAATAATTTGTTTTACCAAACCACATTACATTGTCGCTCTGCGACAGAAAAGACCATTAAATACTGTATGTATGTTAAAACATAATAAAAATATCGGGGTATCGTTACTGGTACGTTTGTGTGTATTTTTTGCCCGAGAATCTTGTCGTGCTTTACTTGTCACTACCTTGACGTCCCTTGATATATGCTGTCCTTCGCACGTTGTTTGTTGCGTAACTTGTTTTGGTAAGGTGAGGAATGTATACAAGGATGACATGTGGGGACCACCATCAATAACCTTCTAGCTCTTAATCACCTGTTCCAAAATTCTGCTCGTGGTACTGAGTTTTGTTGGCCTCATCAATGTCCACGATCAAGTGACTTCCTTCCCCATATCCGCTTCCTTCGTAAGGAACAGTATCATCTTCCAATGGTTCCTGGAGTCGTTTGGTTCTCCCCACCGACCCCACATGCACCACACATGTTATCTGAAATAAACACACTCCATTTTAGTACATTAAGATTTTCACACATCGAGGGGGTCAAAAAACCCACAAGTCCATGTTTTCCCACCTGACAGCTCCTTTTTTTGCACTTCAAATGTTGAGTTAATAACCTGCCAGCAAACTTACATAACCAGCCTTACAGCAATAAAATGAACATGAAAAAATGTGGACTTGTGTGGTTTTTCAACCTGAGGGCCTAAATTATGGTGGTTACCAAAAAAAAAGGCGTCAATTGCTATACATTTTTTATGTGCATATGAGGAACTTCCTGTTTTCATATTCTTCCCGGACGTGCTGTTTCCATTCCTGGTGATTATAAAATTCATAAATACTACACAGTAGCTATTGCAAGGTCAAGTTCTCGCATAATCACCGCCTCTTTATCATGTAATAAATTACAATGGTTTATGAGGCATTTCTTCCCTAATGCACATTCTTGATACTAAATTCATGGATGAATGAGACATACACCCACTAACATAGTGCTATGAGTCATTTGGTTCTAAGATAGAAATCCCACCTGGGTCCAAGTCCTTGTGGTAAGTCCACCATATCAAACCGGAACTATTATTTCAGAAATATTCTGCGCACTACAGGAACTATCATAACGAGGTATCATTTTGGTCACCAACAACTGATCATGGTGAACGACCTGATTCAATATTATTATTAGCGTTATGTGAAAGTCAATGGGAGGTCCAATCCTTGAAGCACATGCAAAACCCCGCCCTTGACCACCTATGGCACTGAGGGATAAGAAAAAAAAGAGAAGAAGTTGGTAAAGGGTTCACAGCAGGTCCTTGACGCAGGTCATGGCTTTTTAAAGGTGTGGGAGTGGAAGGAGGGGGGCACTGGGGAGGAATTGACAGAGAATTCCGGTTACTTGTATTTCAAAAATGAACTTGGCGCTTGAACACCCTTATTTTAATAACAAAGGAAGATTTCGAGATGCGAATGTGACATGAGGTTGCTTATTTTTAGAATGGGGGCCTGTCAGAATCACGTGTGTGACTTTAAATTAAAAATTAGTGGGTTTGCTCCAGGTGATATTATTTATAGTGAGAGTGCATTGCTCTAGACTAGTTTTTCAACCGTGAAAGTGACCCTTACATTTCGCCATATCTGAACCAAATTAACACAAAGTATTGCACAAAAGGATGTGCATAGTAAATTTCGAATTTTTTAGCTCTCAAACTCATGAGTGCAATACCGGTAGAGCAGGCTTCCGATCAGGATTGGGGAAGTAATATTCTATTGAATCTTTAAAGTGCTGTAAAGTGGTTCCTGGAATAAAACCAGGAAATTACAACATGAAGGGAGATGGTTGCGATGACTACATGTTGTGCAGTAAGGATATGACTCTCAAGCATTGCCTGTAATAATAGCGTACAACAACATTTTCCCCAAATTCGTAAAGATTCGTGCCAAGAAAATTAACACTTGGTAAAACCAGAATTTACTTGGTTACTCACCTTCAGTAATATTTGTGCATAGTTTACACGCACAAAATAGAGTCATCGAATAATTTGCTTATACTTCATTATTTTTTTCCAAATAATTATACCAAAAATTACCCTTCTATGTACGAATTGCATTTCAAAATGTGTGGGTCATTGACTCATCCAAACTATTCGAAGAAATGATTCCCTCCGGTTCCCTCGAGAATACTTGAATTCGCACGCGATATCGTATGTCCGACCCGTTATTTCAATGGCACTGAAAAATAAAATAATCCAAACAATTTCCATTCACATTATTTTTGGCAGCAGAAAGTACAGGAACCAATTATAAGCAAATATTTTGATGCAGCATCCCTAATAATTTATTATACCGATTTTATTTGCGAAATAATGAGCTGCATGTTTAATAATAATTTATTAGTACATAAAATTCGTCCGGATAGTGGATCTGATAAATATTTTAAGATCCCGTGACCTCCTTTCTGTTTCCTTCTTTGTAAGCAGAAATGACAAAGTTGAAGGGCAGTCGGATCCCGTCTCGGTATTTATTGCCAACAAGGAGGAATATAAAAGCCTAGGTATGGAGTAAGCTGTACAGCAAGTAATGATGTCAGAACTAATCGTGACGGGAGGTGAACAGATTATAAAATCATTTCGAAAAGGTGAAGCCCAGTCGTAAAAAATTCATTGCCACAAACTAATGATATGCCAGTTATTAAAACATGCCAAAATGTACAAGTCATTTTGAGTGAATTTAATCACTCATTTAAAGACTCTAACTTGAAGTTTAGCTCAGGGTCATATGGGGAGGGCTGTTGGAATTCCATACTTTCCCTGCACGGTTTGTATAATTTAATTTTTAAGTTATTTCGCAGATTGTAATTTACAATATATTTATCGACATGTCAAGGCGAATTTATACACTTACTTAATTTTTGAAACGAGTTTTAAAAGCGCTTCTTCACTTGTTTGACACTCTCCAAAAAATATTTACTCTTTTGGAGTTTTTGGAATTTTTTAAAACCATAACTTCAGGGGTAAATCCAGGGGTTCACGTTCAATTTCACGTCGTCCGGTGACGGAAACAGAAAGCGAACTGCCCTTAATTAGATATGCATCCTGTTCTGCCTATTTAATGTGGTACCGCCGGTACCACCCTACATCCCTACACGACATTTTGCGTAATCCCCGACATTACTGGAAATCGGCGTGACAAACACGCCCGAGTCAAACGAAGCGCCCCCGAACACCCATAACGGACATGATGACTCACTAGGTTCGCTAACAAAACTAACGGATTTAAAAAAGCAGCGTTGGGTAATAGTCAGGTAGCCCCCGTGTCCTAAAGCAAGGACCTTCAAGGTCTTTTCTCCCCAAGGTTCTGAAGGGACCTCAAGGTTGATGGATGAATCTTCCTGCCCTTAGGATACTCAGGCCACCCACCTGCCCTGAACGCCCACCAACCAGCAGCCAAAATTGATGTAGGTGGCAGCACGGTCAACGACCAGGAAGTGACGTAGTTTGGTCCGGTTTAGCACCCCCAGTCTACCATATTTGGACCGAGTTTTGGCCTGGGTTCAATGGCAAGACCGGTTTGTGATGACACCCCCTCACTTATGTGACAAGATATCAATCATTAATTGCCAGATGTTCTGCTAATGGAGGTTTTCATTAATTCGCAGCCCACTGCAAGTGCGGTGATTGCAGGTTGCATTGTCTGTGGGTGGGTGCAGGTTGAGCGGTACGCCCATACCGGTATTGCAGCGGATGCTGAGCTGGCAACCGACTATTTTTATAGTGTCAATAAAATTGATGGAATAAAGTACTCCTAGAGTCATAAACTATCTGGGTTAGTTTACTGGGGTCTTGCAAAACGGTCAATGTCACCAATTTCAACCTTTCTCCAAGTAATGCAACATCATTCGGTATGACGAATGACTAGTAACAACTTAAATATCTCAAGTTTATGTAGTGGCCTACAAAAGTAAAGGGTAGGGAGAGGGACTCATGAAGACCTGAATAGCTGAATGGTCATAATCACGGTGGACTGAGTTCTAGGTATGACAGTTGGAAGGTTAATGTCTTATGTGATCCATCTTTGTAAATTCTAGGGGACGTTGACAGCTCCAGCACCATACTGACTTGAACATCAGAAGTATAGCGTTGAGGTTGTGTATGATGCTCAATCTTTGGTTGCCATATACCATTTTCTTAATATTGTTTCAGATATCGTTTGACATCTGATTCAATCAAGCTCTATAATTCTTATGCAAGCTGACCTATGCAGATGTATGTCATATGGCGGCTTCCGGTATATGCGTTTTGAATATTAACACTATCAAAAAAACAGGTCAGTATCGGTGTATGTCAGTCGACATCTATAGCACCAGCACGTGCCAAAGTTTTTCTATAGACGCCCATATCGGCGGAGAAGAAAAGGGAAAGTTCAAGGTAGCCCTGCTTAATTTATTCGCTTTCCCACTTCCGAATTTCACCGCCCAAAGTGGTATAACTTCCGAAAAAAACAGCTACATAAATAGCCCCCCTTTGCCGGCAAAAATGTGAGAATCTCACCTGTCAGGTGAACATGTAGCAGGTGAGGAAAGTTAACAGGACTTTCTCCATGGTTGGGTAATACGAGGGGATCTGGGATGATAATTAACCAGTTAACGAACACTTCGTATTTGGGTTGCGTCATAGAAAGTGAGATGATTCTGGGGGAAGTCCAGTAGAAATTCATACCCATTGGCTTATAAGGATTTAAAAAAAATATAAGTCACATCCACTCGCTATTGGAAAGGTCTGTTTAAAAAAAATCAAAGCTATCCAATATCTTAGCCACATAATGCTCAATTAGTATGATATTATTCATAATTATGCTCATAAAAGGCATTAAGCACAGGAAGGCAGGTTGGGCCAGTTGCGCAAGTAACTAAGAGCATTTTGTAAATATTTACACGGGTATTAGAAAGGGAAACGAAGTGCGGAGAGTACAGAGGATTTTGCGGTATTTATAATTTTTTTGGTTAGTTTCAAACATGCATTTGCACATAATTAAACTGGGTACATTTTAGAGGAATTTTTTGGGCAACGCAATGCATAATTGAATGCAAATGTCGTACTAGTCATAGCTCCACCTAATATGGTATGAGTAGCACATGCCAACACTTTACGGACGCAAATATGGACACGCCACATACGCGCGTAGGTCTTCAGTATTGTCATCAGTCCAAATAAAAGCTGTACCAAGAATTTACGACATACGCCTATTAGCCAGTGTACATCACAGAATTTTTAATTAGCAAGCTGTGATGTAAAGAAGTGGGCGAAATGTTAAGAAATATTCCAGGTTCCTAAAATGCTTTAACCTCCGGAGACCCCTGGTACAGTATACTGTACCTTTGTTTTTTCCAGCACCTTCTGACTAACTCAAACGCGTAAGAAAACAAAGGTACAGTATACTGTACCAGGGGTCTCAGGAGGATTATTGTTGCCTTTCAAGTTGGCAACTTGGCTTCAATTCCGGTAAGCATTAACATCAGGCAAAGATTGAAAGAGTTGCGTTTGGAAGTGTCCATTGTTCTGTTCTCTTCCTTCGAGGACACTCGAAATGGTCCTTTCTCCCATTCCCCTGCCGTACCATTACGGAAGTCATGCTGCAACCATTTGTTTATTTACCCAACAGCACAGCAACACCCAGTCGTATTTTTACCCAGAAGTGACAGGGACACTGTCACCAAGTCATGCATAATATTTTTGATTCCGTCATTATATTACGAATGGCATTCAAACTGTATCATCCTGTTGCATTGTGACGTTTAAGCCTCAGAAAATTGGAGATTAAGTTAGCGATTTAATCCTCAATTATGGCGAACTAATCAGCTTACCTTTAAGAATATTTATTCTGAAAGTTTATGTCACTGACATTGAGAGGCTTTGAAATCCTTGTCCCTTTCTAGTTGTGTCATCGGCCATTCTAATAAATAAAACTGATAAGTGAAGATACGAATATGGTGCAGAGAGTACGGAGAGAGGAAGCGCCCATATAAATAAAGGAATGAACCTTGACTCTTTGGTGTCGAGGAAAAAAAACCCATATAAAACCTTGCCGTTGTATATTTTGACGGCACACGATGTCAGGAATTTTTGACCTGTCACTTTCACTTTTCCACTTCTTCTCTATTAATTATGACAGTCACGATACTGTTGGTTGAGTTGTATCGCTCTGGAAATCTAATGTTGGGCGATGATGCGCAGTGCAATCCATATATGACGAATTCGGTATGTCGACGATGTCATCTTAGGTGCAGACGCGTAACGTGTACTTCAGAATGGCAACGAATTTACAGATAAGTAAACAACAAATTGTTTAAATTTTTTATATAAATTAGATACAAATAAATAAAGTTATTCACCGATTTTAAAAAAACTTACATTATATCAGTTTGATCGCCATCGACTATATCAATAAATTTTCTACATATCTACAATGTTTTCTCCTGGTAAAATATTTATATTATTTTACTAAAATCAACAAATGCTATTTACAATATTTTACCTGTTGCACGAGCGATCCTTTTTTATTAATCATATGCAGTAGTAGATTACTACGGTTGTTACAACGTAAAACCTGAGTACCGGTACTTGTATGTTAATTTTTTTTCCGTCATCGAAGGGCACAATCTCACGCAATAATGATGAGGTCACAACCTCATCAATCTCCTTACAATAACTTCCTCAGGAGAGTGTAAAATATCGTCCTGAAGACCGCTGACTCGGAGGCCGTCATAATATTTTGACATACCGTTATGCAATTACAAGTCACCATCGATATTGTTAGTTTAATATCAAATGATAAGTAAATGATGTAAGTTAAACTCATCTAAATAAATTTTGCATAAGGCATCAGATGTCGTCCAAAAATATCATTAAGTAGATACACCGCACTTGAAAAATACTATACCAACTACTTGTATTTAACCTCCTGAGACCCAGAGTACAGTACACTGTACCTTTGTTTTTTGGGTTTTTACGCGTTTGAGTTAGTGAAAAGGTGCTGGAAAAAACAAAGGTACAGTATACTGTACCAGGGGTCTCAGGAGGTTAAAAGTTTATTTTATTAAATAAATTATTGGAGCCACAATGAAGCCAAAATTCACGATTATGCAGTAATTTAAGGTTGTAATTTCTGCTATGTTGATATAATAAGTCTGGCTCTTTGCAGTTCACACCATTTAACCTTTAAAATTACAACCAGGCTTTGATTCAACCTGAAGTGGCCAATTTGACTGTGGTCACGTCCAGCAAACACTCTAGACACGCGTCGTTCATTTACACTATAGGGTTCATTACAAACTTAACCCTAATGGACCCACAGGATTATAAAAAAGAAGAAGAAGAGGCCTAAAAGGGAAAGGAACTACAGCCCGTCCCAGAAATAAGTGCCTACGTAATCAGAAGAAAGTGCCTTAGGTGATAGTGGCCTTGCCTTGGGCTGGTCATACCATCATCACTTATATGTCTTCCGTTGACTAATTTGCACCGGAATTTGGTTTTTAAGATCCGGTTTGGAGAAAGGGGACATCTCCAAAAAATATATGGATAGATTGAAAAATATTTCAGTTACGTCAGTGATTCGGATTATCTGACCCGGTTTCACTTTCGGTGAACTTGAGAAGGAAGAGGGGGAAAGTTGTACTTGGTTTTTAGGGTGGACTGGGGCTGGTGAGTCCTCTTCAAGTTCACCTTGACCTCAAATTGAAATTTAAAAAATGATGCTACATTCACACGGCATCATATCAAGCCAGAAGTCGATATGATAATCCCTGATATGTTGATAAATACAACCGATAATTTTTTTTTGTACTTCAAATTTGCAGAAATTCAGTCTAACACAAAATTCACACCAGGATAATTAAATGTCTGCTGAAAATTTTTTAAACTTACATTTCATGGACGAATTTGAGTTGAAATATTTAATTCGAGTTTAAAATTGTGTTTATGAATTTACTGCATGATTTCGCACGATTTCACAATCCGATTTCATTTGAAATTAGCCATTTTGACCACCAATTGCAAGTTCTAACATTCGCCAATTTTTTTCACAAAAAAAGTTCGTTTAAATCCCTAATTTGGTTTAATTTGAGTGTGCCAAAAATCAGGGACTCACCAATAGGAGGGCCCGGAACGGCGCCGGTCCTTTCACCCAAGAAATCATGGGAAGAACCACGTCGCCTTTCCTTCCTCCTCGTCCCGACTCAAGCCGCTCACTGACGCATCTTCGCCAACATTATTTGGTCTTATAGGCTCCGGACCGGTCCGCCCCATCCAGGTGGGGAGGTTGGTGGGAGGAGGAGGAGGAGGGAAGGCTTCGTCTTCTTCTTCTTCTTCTTCTTCTTTTTTTTTTGCAATTTCCTTTATACGATGCCCTCCCTCACGTCATACTACCACCGCCGAGGGTCATTCTCCGGGCAGGTCAAATTTCGACTGGATTACTGTACACTGGACAGGTAGGGGGTTATGCAACAGGTAGCGGGGTAAAGAGTGGGCGATACTTGATCTGGGGGGGAAAAACCACGTATCGAGTCCAAAGAAAATGGAGAGGATTTGTTCCATCAGCGTGATCTGTACTTTAAATTGAAGAAAGAATGATGTCATTGTTGTCATTACTCAGCATGTTACCATAACAATGGAAACAAAGGCGATACGAGGCCAGAGTGAAAAATTAGGATAATTCTGGATTCATTACGGATGTAAAACACTTCAGGCGACCTGCACGGATAATTAGGGGGTGGAACAACAATAAATAAACTGACGTGTGTAAATGTAACATGCAATTACCATCAAAATGAGACCAAAAACCGCCAAGAGCACAATTTAGCATTACTTGCCAGAAGTATAGCAATATAATATTAAAATAATTAAGATATTGTAAGTAGATGGTTCTTACAGCGAAACTACTTATGCAGTTTTCTTCTGTAGGTGTTGGGCGCTAGCACAATATTTGCCTTAATTCATGGGCACTTTACTTGCGGTTGTAGGCGTGGTGTTAGGACTTCGAACCTTGGTAAGCACTGGTTATAGTGTTGGGCGGAGGTCAGTTATATGATTTTTGTGGTTAGAGGCATGGACCTGTTCCTTTGCTTAACTCAGGTACAATATATGGCAATGACCCCCAAGTGTCTCTTTCCAAGTAATGTGCTGGGCAACATTACGTACGTGCAGCTCCATCTCTCACAAAAGAACTCTGACATTCAAGGTAGAGCCATTGCTTCATTTAAGCCTATTCCGAGTCGATCATTGGTAGGCCTAGCAGGTGAGAGGTGATCTCCACGTCATGAATGTCTTGTGATTGGTATTTATTGAGTTCCTTTTGTCTGTCCGTCTTCAGGTGATTGCATATGCCCGTGGCCAAGGCCGTGGCTTGCATTTAATGGATAGAATCAGCAGGACCGTATGTACGCACACAATACGCACTGACAAGCCGGTACACTCTTCAGAAAAATATGGAGACTGAGTCTTTGGCCTGGACTGTACATAGTGTATGGAAACCACGAGTTAGGACGTAATGAAACAAGTCCTGGAAAGAACCGACTCAAACCAGCAGGGAACCAGGCACGTTCCTCTCCATGCAATCTCAAGAAGAGTTGGGAGGTGGTGGTAAGAAACAATTTACAAAACTCATAGACTCGTTTTGTGGTAGATAAATGGACTCATTGTGTGAGTCAACGAGCTGGTTTGTTGGGAGTCAATAATCGCCAGCAGTAAGTGCAACACCCTGTGAAGAGGAGCCTTTAAGCCCTGGTAAGGCTGAAATTTCCTCCGTGAAGGAATGAAGGGAGGGCCACTTTTTCGGACGTCACCAGAGCTCCTTTGGGTGGACACCAACTCATTTACATCGTACTTAAGATGCAGAAGAAGCAAGCAGCTGCCGATTTGTCCCATCCCTTTAGTCACAAGGGATAAGTCACAGGGGGAGCAATTTATCGAGAAATGTCAGTTGAAACAGTAGCATCAGTTGAACATACTAAATGTGTCAGCTTCTAATAAAATCATCGGACATGTCCAGTCAGTGTCAATCTCCTCCTCTGAACAATTGGGCATTAATCCGATAATGGCAGACACCTTTCGTCTGATGATATAAATCATGGGAGCCCTCCTTGATATCAGGTGCGCCCCAGCAAATGTAACGTAATATGTAATTGATGCCCTCGTTAGAGACGCATGAAGCGGATGGTTGAGATCGTGCGAAGGAGATTCATTCCAGTTCGGTGAAAGGATTTTATTCGATGGACGGACCGGGGATTCATTCGCACCGTCCAAGGTCTGATGGCGTGTAAAAACTGTTTGACTTTCACTGTTTCACATATTACACACGTTCCAGATGCTTTTGTCATAGCAGAATCGGTGTGCACCTCAGCAATTCGAGCAATTTCGCCGGTTTCCATGGGAAACAAGCAATGATGACCCTGTGCTCTTAAAAATTAATATTTTTTTAAACTGAAAAAATAATGGATTTTTGGCATCTACTCCGAATTGTAGTCAGTCGACGGATCAGGTTTGTTGTTGCTTCCTTGTTCGCGGATGCAACATGTTTTTGCACCTCGGCTTTAAGTGTATGTTCCCAACATATTGCTTGCTAATGCCTAAGCGGAAATATCCAGGTGAAATCATAAGTTGTTCAAAAATAGCCCAATGCCAAAAGTGGCGTCAAATTACGTACTTTACGCCTCGGTAATACTGTAGTAATTTCTTTTTGCACAATTTTTACCTCGTTTGCACCTTCGTGCTTCAATGGGCAGCGTGATATTTTCGTCGCCATATGGTTACTAATATGGTCATTAATAATAACCATCACTTTCGATCCACTTGTGTGCGTTACGGCTTAATATTTCCCTATTTGTCTCATAAATATCGCTTTCTTTATTATAATTTTGGCAATAAATATTTTCCGTAATATTTCCGTATGCTTTCCATATAAAGAGTATGCCACATATTACGATGTCGCCAGCTTTCTTCATCATCATCCGCCTCCATTACTTTCGTTGTTCATTACGCCTTATTTATTTGCTTAGCCATATTTATACAAACGTTTGCGGAATTCCGGTATTACCAGTATTTAACTAACGCCTTATGCACATTAATTAAAACGGTGCATCATTTCACTTGTGCATATTTAGCAGGTACTGTTATACAACGTAACTCTGAAAAAAAAACATATTCAAAACGCGTGTTACATACTGATACCCGCACCCTCATACGGACAAGGATGACCTTTTGGACGACACGGTACGACAAAGTCCGCTCGAAAAGTTTTGTGAGAGTTGTTCAGACCAGTAAGCCAATAATGTTGGCCAACTCTTATTTACGATGAACTTCTCAACTATTTTGTATAGTAGGTTTCACTCAAATTATTGAGTTAAGTCCAATCCTTCATTCCACCAAAAAATTCTTCTGTTTGTAACATTGTAGCAGTGATTCCAACCCTCGTTTCAATCGACAATATCCCTAGGTCGTCCACGTGACATCCGAATGTCCGGTCCATCTTGTCCAATTAAGTGACGTCATAATGGCTGACCCACCTGGTTATTCCCGGGAATAACCAGGTGGGTCAGCCATGGGCCCAGACCCTTAAGTCGCATCAGGGGTGAGCCAGGCCATTCGCCTCGATCAGTGGCCTTTTGCCAGATTTTTCCCAGGATTCCGAGCAGCAAGTTTAGTTGTCTCCAAAGCAAAAGACCGACACTCCTCCTTAGTTGGAGGGTTGCGAATGATCCTTCTTCATTCCCAACTCGCTCGCTTACGTGGTCTGGATGCTTAACTACTGTACTTGCCCCTGAGTCAACGATGGACAATATTTTATTCCTTGCGCGGCCGGCTTTATGCAGATTACCATTGAAAATCCCGGAACATACAAAAAAAAACTGGCCGTTGGGAAAAACCATGTCACTGGCCAGCAGTTCCTGGTATAACCCAGGGTATATGCAGGATTCTTGGAAAGTCCCATATGACAATATGAGTGGCGTATGGAATTTTCATGGGGTAATTTGTTGCATCAGAAGTGCAACAATCACAAAGGGAGTATGTGTAAAATATAAATATAGAGACATCGCGACACCAGGGCGACACGTCCTTACAACAGGGTAATAAATAAAATGTGGGAAACAACTATTTTCTATACATAAGTGTCCAAGCATTCCAATTATGCTTTTACATCGAATAAGGCAATGATGACTCGGGAAGTCTAGAGGAAGTAATATTTATTGCGCTTCTTAACAGCCTTTTGGTACCCCTAGTAGGCAGTTACATATCATCTGCAGAATTGCAATTTTGATGTAAGTTGCGAAACAGGTTCGACTTGCATGCAAGGTGTCATAGGGTGGTCCACAGTCCAACAATGGAGGCGGCGAGTGAATAGTTTTTTCCACCAACAACCAGTTTAAAGGGAAAAAACAACAATCATGTGATATGCATTCCTGGTTGGTTATTTGAACTGGTTTCTAATTAGCAGTCCATAATTGTGGAGCATCTCATGAATCTATAAGAAAAATGTGCGAATTAAACAATTAATTATGGTGGTCCAAAACATGGGAAAAATTCACTCAGAATATGTTTCTATTTCTATGATCAATTGGTACGTACATGTTATGCCCACTGATGTTCATTAATATTATTGGCCAACAATGCCGGAATTGACCAGCTTTCAATCCCATAAAAGCCAAAGAACGTGAGAGTGAATGAGCGTCTGATTAATTCAATCCGGTGATCTCAAACAATATATTTGAATGCACTTTTCATTGGGTCTGGTGCACCCCACGGTGCAGTCGTGCCAGTGCCAGCAACGTGTTGGGGTTGCAGATGCGTCCAGGATAGATCATCTCCATCAAGGGTGGGCATCTTCCATCATCCAAGGCCAAGTGGGTGTGGGTGGAGATCAAATTCCAACGGAGGAATTTGCTCACAATATCGCATAGGTGTCCGTATGTGCAAGGACACATTCGCCTTTACAGTCATGTGTGAAAAAGATTTCAAGCAGAAGCATCCGGTTGAGTTATTTTCACTATACAGGGTGTTCCAACTAGAGCGGTCAATCAAGTGCAATTACTATAATTGGATGATCAGGATTGCTATTTTTGGCAGCTTATTACTACCATTACAGGATCGGGTTCGGTATGACATCTAATGTCAACCTGTCGACCCATCAATGCTGGGAGGCCTTGAAGCATATAAACATATTCTAAAAAAGAAAAGAAGCTGCCCTTGAACAGTACGCGTTAAATGTATAAAAAACGGAAGCATCCTGTACCAGCATAAAATTCAGAACCAACTACAGGGTGGTGCAACAATTAGCGACAATTAGTTTGTGCAATCTGGACTACATGGTGTATGAAATTATTCGCTTCATGGACCTATCACTCTTAACCATTTACCTTCTCTAGAGAGGGTAAATGGTTAAGAGTGTAGGTCCATGAATAGCTCCATGAAGTGAATTTTTAAGCAGGATTCTCCAGTTGAAGCAACTTATCATACTTTTCCAACACATTATGCCCGAACATAGCCCAGGGAGGGGGTCCACTAAAATGTGACATTCCATGACACCCCCCCCCCCAACAGGTCACAAACAACCCCCATTATCCCAGGTCAGCAACCAGCAAGTCACGTGCCTGCAATGACTTATTTCAACTCCCCTATTTCTCACCCAGACATACCCTATACGTGTACTCACGGACAAACCGCAAACCCTCCACATTTGGACAAATTATCTGGAGGCTACATCTGAAAGATGGGACGAGTTACAAGCCGTGGGTTGTAATCAGACGAGCCTTCCCTTCTTTTGCGACCTGTCTTAAGATTCCGCCAGTGGCTCTTATCGCCCTTCGTGCTCTTTTTCTCAGGCACAACCAAGTCTTAATCCCACAAATCAAAAGGAGGATGATGCTGGTGTATTACAGGCACGTACCCTAGTGCAGATTGAGCCAGATAGACCCGGCTTTTATATCGCCAAGAGGGGGATATTTAGTGACCAGATTTGGCTGGAAACTAGTCTGTCCGGAGATGCAGTAAACGGACAGGAAGTCATGGCGTGGGACAGATCTTCTTAGGACAGACTTCCACGAATTGATGTGCAGGTTTTAGCTTTAAAAAATTTAAGTTGAAGTTAACTACACATTATTCTTCTGAACTTAGCAAAAATTAAAAGAATTCCAAATTATTTGTGATTTTTATGAGTGATTTCATGAATGATATGAGTGATTTGACTCATATCACTCACAAAAATTACTCGTATCATTCATGAAATCACTAATAATTTTGAATTCATTTAATTATATTTGCTAAGTTCATATCATTCATGAAATCACTCATAAAAGCCCTCATGTTATTCATGAATCACTCATAAAATCACTCATATAATTCATGAAATCACTCATATCACTCATGAAATCACTCGTATCATTCATGAAATCACTCATAAGAGCCCCCATGTCATTCATGAAATCACTCATAAAATCACTCATAAAAGCCCCCATGTCATTCATGAAATCACTCATATCATATGAGTGATACTTGGTATGAAAGTACGAGTGATTTTTATGAGCCAACATTTTCATATCAGATTGATTCGCATCAGTAAAATGTGCAAATATTTCTGGCTCAGTATTAGTGTGAATTAGAGCAAAATCACTTCATTTCTATCGGACCACCCTGTATGCCCTATATGAGTGATGTCATCATCACAATTTATTACCGGGATCCTCATCAGTTGTGAAACAATCCCAGAAACATTAGGAACAATGGATATCGCTAAGTGTTACCAGAAGGGGTGAAATCGTGGCAAGAGAATGACGCGCCTTGACACCGAAGTTCAGTTGAGAGACCAAGCGTAACGCATTTAATCGAAGTCTTATTGTTGATCCTGGACCAGTCGCGAATTTTTCCGCAATTATTTTTGTTCCCAGGAGAATCGCATCTGAACATAACAGAGACATCATTACGTCACCAACCACGTCACAGCCTTGGCCCTCCCTCCATTATGTGCCAATAAGGCACAATGAATGGCACAATTGCCCTGAGAGTCACGGCTCCGCCCATCAGATCCGTATAATTAATTAGCAATATTGCGCCAAATTTTAAACATTTCGTGTCGGACTGTACCTGTCGAACATGCCATATAAGGTTGCCATTGACCACGCCCAGCATCCTTTTGTTCGGAAAACCTGTCGAAGATGCTCGAGTGTAGTGTGACCGGTAAGTGTGCAGATGACATTTGTACGCTACCCTTAACCCTAATGTGCAAATTTCACCTGATGAGCGTTGTTTGGGAGAGGTCGATTAGTCTCATTGTGTTGTAATTTGGCAAGGTTATCGCCCATCTCCAAGGATAAGAGGCGGAGAGCAATATAACACATGATGCTGCGGAATTCCATACGCTAAAAATTTGATTCCAGACAAATCCTGGTTGTAACAATGAAAGGTACACACACATGCACACACGGAAGAAGCATGTGCTGACATTCCGATTGTCATCGAGGCACTATCTGGACAGAGTGTTTGTTCACGTAACGTACTTGTCACAATACGTTATGATAACTACAGCATTTTGTCCTCTTACTGGCCCGAGGGAGAGTTACGAGATCGTGTCCAGGTCTCAACGGATCTGTCCTCTTCTGAGTGCTTATGCCTGTTGGACACGTCACATGCCATCATGTATGCAAAGCAGCCACTCGCTAATTGGACAGCATCAATCAACCTTAGTACTATACCTACCACCCTTTAACACCGGAAAGTCGAACGTACACTGCATGTGGTACAAGGTATATGTGAATATATTGATCAAATTCGGCAAATTCACATTTCGCCGAATTTCGCCACATAAATTACTTTATACAACAGGCATTTGCACGCAACATTTTAACTCTTCTGAATCATCAACACAGTGATTTCACACATGTAAGCGACGCCAGAGCGTCGATTTCAAACCGGCCGTACCGCACCCAGGGGGGACAGGACAAACCACCGGATTTAAATATATGGAAAACTACCATGTGACTTGAGACGCCATAAAGTTGTTCCGCGCGATTTCGCACGGGTAAGGAGGGTCACCTTTCTGTCCCGGGACATGTAAAAAAAATGCAATGCCCTCGACTGACCCTCCCTCGCCAATCTGAAACCCATTCGGTGTTCACCTGCATCGTAGATGTCAGTTCAAAAAACCAGCAGGCCGAGTTTTTGTTTATTTTTATTTTTTATTTACATGGTGGCTTTGCAATGTGTGTAGAGCAAAAGGGTGGGGTGGGGCTTAATTTATGGCGGTATGTGCGTGGGCAGCAGGTGCGCCAATTTTCGGCGGCGACTAACTGGCGTTTTTTTAGCGATTCGACGCGGTTCCCAGGCGCGTCTCCTCCGCTCTCAATCATTCATTTGTGATGTGGCTGTGAATGGCAAAGAAATGTGATTCATTTTAAATTTTTAATAAGCTTATTAACAAAATAACTTAATATAATAATTAAATATAATAGACTAATAATATTATGTTCGTACACTAATAATATACAGTGAAACCTGTCTATGTGGTGGTTCCCAAAAAATATCCAACATATAGGGAGGTGTCCCACTTATTAAATAAAAACAATAAATTTAATGATAAATATAGCCTAATAATAAATACATATATAATATAATATAATAATACATCAATAAATAATATAATATAATAATACATCAATAAACTGATAAATAATTACTTACCATAATTAATAATAAACAATAAATAAACAATAAACTGATAAATAATTACTTACCATAATTAATAATAAACAATAAATAAACAATAAACAATAAATAATAAATTAATAACAATGAATGAATGAATAATATTATACTGTAATACATATTAAATAAAATACATCACATAATATTATAATATAACAAAATAATAAATTGGATTAAAATAATATATATATTTAAATATAGCTACCGGTATAGAAAAATGTGCGGAATTTCTCCGCTTCAGGATCCTGACGAACATCCGGCGTAGTTTCGTGCCCTGAGACCCATATAGTGCCCATAAAAGGTATTGGGTCAATGCGATGAACCCACAGTATGGGCGGAGCAGGATTCGGAATTTTTCTTCGAAAAGACCCGCTAATGAACGGCTTTCCATCACTCGTAACACGTTAGGGGCCTTGCAAATGCAAGAAAAACTGCATCCTGCACCGGCGCTATTTTTGGAACCGAAAATATTTAAATTGTAGTGTTGAGGTGGGTTGTGCGCATACCGGTGCACAAAAGGCACGATCTTAACCCACTCTCTTTGTCTACTAATTAAGAAGCCAACATTGTTAAGCCCGATAGCTATAATTAGGCCCTTTTTCAAGACACAAGTTTGCCGCCCCCGCCCCTTCCAAATATTTTTGGCCGAAGATATTAGATCCGCAAAAATGTGACCTTGATTCGTTTTTGCAAATAGCGTGCAATTGCGGCGCTAATTTCGCATGCGAAGAGGGTTATAGATGGCCCGCTGCTTGATTTATTCTCCAGCAACTGGTCCTGCGAGATGGCGAACGGATAAGACTTAGTGGAGACGACTCCACCCAAACCAGTTTCGAATCTCCATGAGAATACTGTCAACACTTCAGGACCGGCCAATTAAGTTGATCAGAACTGACTTAGTTAACTCAAGCAATATCAGGCCAAGTGTTATAAGCCGATTAATATTATGCAAACAAGTTTAGCTGCTTATGACATCCACAGGTTTTTCGCGAGATGTGTCAATGTCACCATTTCTGGTGTCTTGTTGTTGGACCACCCTGTACACACCTAGAGGCTATATCCAACGCCCTAACCATTTGTCAGACAGTATACATCACCTTCCAAAAATAAAAATGGGGTCTGTCCTTATTGTATTCTGACATAAGTGAAAATAAGATTGGTGGAGTGAAAGTATACCTGGTCACATATTCGGTTGTAAAAGTAGAGCGGTCAGGCGTGGCACGTGTTATACGCTGGGTTTTACCTGCAAAAATGAGTGGGTTCATGTACCGCAAACGTAATCTTCACATGGCCTTGTTTGTCCCATGCATGGTGTCAAATAAACAAGAAGGTGTCACCTGACTTTCTACTAATCGACCAATAAAGCTACCGGTAGCCTACACATACAGTGTTGCCCCGGGCAATGGAAGTTCCGAACATAAGAAATAGTCAACACTGCCGGGGGCGAAATTGTCACGGGGGCCAATATTCCGGGGGCCTTTGCCAGACTACACACAAGGCCAGGTCACTTCTCTAGAAATGCCCAGCCGAATGCTTCAAAGTGGAATATGTCGCGGGGGCCAATATGCCGGGGGCGAAAAGTCCGGATCCCCATTAAAATGGTTCGATTGGCATCAAATTTTGGAAAGGGGATCAATAGCTTTGTGCCTCTGTTGCGAGATCCATGTGGTGTACATGGCACACCCAAATTTCAAATCCGGGTGGGCAGCACTCAGGCCGATGAACCACTCTTGAGCTATGTACCCTTCAGGCCGATGGAAAACGAAATAAAGGGCAAGGTCGAGCAAACCATTCTTTTTGTTCAGTCCCGACCAAAAAACCTGCGAAACAACCCGCCTTGACATGCAACCCGCACTCATTTTTGCAGCTCTCCCCTACCCCTGAGGGCCCCAGAAGATTCAGCACGCCAATTTTCCACCCTTCGTTTTTCGTCCTATACCAGCATCCACCTTAAACAGGACAAAAGAAACCGAAAATTTCGCTTCTGGGGGGATCAATTGTGTCCGGAAGGATAGATTTTTGCTAGGAAGAACCTTGAAGGAATTAGCATAGCTATGTAGCGGTTAACGCACGCGAAACATGCCAAAAAACGCAAGTCTTTTTGTATTGAGGAATAATACAGGAATTTGGATTAACGGTGTCTCAAAAATTTGTGTGTACAGAGTACAGTACAGGCAATGTGGCACCGACACAGAATAATCATTTTTATATTGTATCTTTACATACCGGTATACATACATACATATAGTGCATATATACATATACATATAGTGCATATATACACATGCATATAGTGCATATATACACATACATATAGTGCATATATACACATACATATAGTGCATATATACACATATAGTGCATATATACACATACATACATACATACACAATATAATTATATACACACATACAGTGTATCGTATACTGTATATAATTATATACACACAGAAATAATTACATTTCAAATTTCATATAATAATAATTAATATTTTAGTACCGGTACATTATTTTGTCCCTTTCATTAACATTGATGTCGCGTATTGTCTGGCCGATCGGTTGGAAAACCCATTTATCTAAAATGTATCCGGTCCTGTCCTGTTCCTTCCAAATTTACAACGATCCAATCATGATGGATTACAACCGTGGTATCTTCCAAGCAGGGTTTGCCACTTTAAATCCTGACGTCGGTTAGAATCGGTCCTATCTTAAAGAGGTACTGACAGTGACGTGTGTTGCACACTGCGAGAAACACGGTTGTTTCATTATGCTAATTGCACGGTCAAGAGTGTGAGCAGCAAAAATTCCAACTTGGACCACACACAAAAAAAAAGAAGGGAAAAACCAAGAGGGCAACGACACCTGTTATGCTGAAACCACTTTTTTTTTGTCTGTGTACCTCTCTACATCCTCTGTTGGTTTATTTATGGCTAAGAGCTATTAACCAGTCGAAATTCCACGTGAAAGAACCGTAGGGTGGCCCCAACAAGGATGGCACAAAAAAAGAGAAGAGTTTCGCAACTACAATTTGCGCGTGAGGATAGCTCTCTTTTTTTAATACCACATGACCCTTCAGGGCTAGTCAACTATGTGCAAAAACTAAACCATTGTCACGTTTGCTTAAATATGAAATTATGTTCTGCAGAAACAAGTCTGGCCTTTTTTTTTTTGCTGGGCGCTGTAAGTGTGAGAATTATTTTGAAACCCCGGCCAAGGCAGTGATTTTGGTGGCCGCCCTTTCTCAACATTAGGCGTATTGTAAGGTGTTGCGGATCAGATGGACGGTAGCTGGGGTGTCGGTGCGAAATAATTTGTAGGCACATCGGTGCGACAAAGGAACCCTCATCACTGGAAGCACTATTAAGGCTCATTTTCCCATGGGGTGGGCATATCAAAATTAAGGCTGCATCCGGTTTGGACCCAGAGGAAATTACCCAGCTCCAAACAAAGGTCCAAAATGTCTCGTATTTTCTGCACATACTAGGAGAAACTTAGCGATAAATAAGAATGAAAAATTTCACCCCACCTGGGGTGTGGGTGAGCCGAGCTGTTCCTTAAAAAGGGTCATGTCATTAATCGCTTGTGACGCCATCAAACCAGATGCTGAACATTTCAGCCCGGCGTTTTCCTGGAAGTGGCCAAAAAAAACCTTGGTAACATTATGAAACAACTTGATAATGTGCGACACATCCCTCGTGTTTAAAAAAAAAGGGTTGCGTAAGACTTTTTTGTATGTGCCAGCGTATGTAATTACATGTCAGAGTTTTTGTCAGCACAAAAAAGGCACCAAAAAACATGGGTCGACGGCCGTTGTGATGGACGGGATTCCACCTGAAATAAATCTCCTGCGAGGCAAAAAAATAAAAATGCAGTTGTCAAGTAGCAAAAACCTTTGGTGATATTTTAGACTTTCTTTCATTCCTTATTAATTTTTATCCGTCACTGCAGCTACAACCGTACCTGAAGAAACCCAAAATAGCTCAACACACACAAGTCTTCATGAAACTCTGCATCTCTATGTACAATCCTGAAAACAAGTACGTACAGAGTACTCTTTTTTTTTTTGGAAGTACAGTCTTATTCGACTTAGGCACTACCCTGAGAGGGTCGGGTACATCATTATGACAAGACATTTAAAAAAAAACAAAATGTCCTCTTGGCAAAAATTGACAACACAAGAATTGGGTCTGGTGGTTTATCCCAGCAGTTTCTCAGCATTACACGACGAGTATGAACACAAAAATAAATATGCAGCTGTCCCACTGACCTAAACGTACAAAAAATTGCGGTGGGTATGGGAGTGGAGGGAGGGTGGGGAGGGAGGACAACAAATAAAAAAACTTGGCTAAGGCATTAGTGATGGACACCAAAAAATTTGGCTGCCCAACTTTTGAGTTCATGGAATGAGAATATCTCCAAAATAATATTATATATGTAGTTAATGTCTCAAGTACTGAACAACAAACAAAACTTACTCCCCAATCATCAGTCTCCAAACAGCGCCCGCACCTGCCGAGTCAGTTTCCTGACACGGCCCCTGCTGCTTATGCTGATTATTGGCTTTTCGTCCTCTGAACTCTCTTCTCCCGCGTCACCTGTCGCTTCCCCCCTGTTCCTTCCGCTCCCACTTCGCCTGTCTTCATCACTGGAATCCAGATGGTAGCGCACGGTACGCCTGCCCTGGTTTCGGGTACACACTTTTTTCGACATGGACATCATCGGGGAAGACCTGTGGTGGCTGCGTCTCCTGTTCCGATGCCTCACATCTTCCTCCTCCTCTTCCTCCTCTTCATCATCGTCCTCGTCCTCATCCTTCACCACATCAACCTCCTCATCTTCATCGGAATCCAACTCTCTTCTTCGCTTCCGACTGTGCCTTGCTGGAACTGGGCTGCGGGTGTGCCTCGCAGAAGTTTGGCTTCGAGTTTTTCGCCTGGAAGGAGTGGGAGTCCAAAGAGATTATAATGGTCCCTACGACATTATCTGGAATATCAACTCCACACTAACGGCACATTTCAGACGGAGAAGTGACAGTAAAGTGAACATCTCAAAAATAAATTCGAAATATATTTTTCCTCTCACTTTTCCAGCCAAAAACGTATACTGGAGCAATAGTATGCGACAGATGTGCACAGCTTCTAACTGCACGTCTGAGGGATTCTGTGACAGTCACAATTACACTGCAAAGGGCTAGACTCACTTGGGATTGACAGAAGCCTCGGACATGGAGGAAGCCTCTTCTTCTTCATCGTCATCAGATGCCCTTCTCCTCTCCTGGCTGGCTGTGGCTGACGAGTCGCTGTCAGAGGAGTCGCTCTCCTTCATTATGGGCGCCTTCCCGTTGTGACTCCTGGTTCTCCTCGGACTAATGACAGCTTTCTTTTCTTCCTCTTCATCTTCCTCTTCATCGTCCTCATCAGCTTCCGCTTCTTCCTCCTCCTCCTCCTCCTCTTCCTCGTCTTCACTTGGTTCAGCTGCCTTTTTAGACTTCTTCGCTCTGTCCCTTGGCACTACTCGCTCTTCCTCCTCCTCTTCCTCCTCCTCCTCTTCATTGCTCTGGACCTGCAGCACTCTTCTCCTCTTCCTTCTCCCCCGTGGCATTATGTCATCATCGTTGTCATCAGAAGAGCTTCGGAGACACTGTGGCCTGGCAGCCCTCGGTGGTTGCGTCCTTACATGTCCGTTGGTGACAACTGGATGGTGCATTGTTGCTGCTCGCCTCGGAAGCAGTTTTCTTTCCCAGGTAGGTTCTTCCACTGGGGTAGGTGGCGACGGAGGAGGTGGCGTTTCGGGCCTGCGACGGCGTAGGGAGAATGCTGAAACATTCCTAGTTGGCATGGAGACTGGCTCGTCATCATCGCTCTCATCAGACGTAACATGAAAGCGACGGTTCGCAGCAGCATTGATAGCAGCCACTCGCACTGGTCTGGACGACACCGACTGCACCACTTTTGGCTGCTGTCGGCGCAAAATGATGGTTCCCACAGTTCTTTCCGTGGCACTCAACCCTGACGTTGACGGCCTGTCCTCCAATCGGTGGGAGCCTCGAAATGGCATACTGGTAGTGGCAGTGGAACCGGATCGGGTGATTGTAAGGGTCGAGGTAGAGGCGGCAGTAGTGGTAGTGGAAGCAGGGTTGCGCTGCTTCTGAGACTTCTTGGAAGAATGCTTGGAGGAGTGCTTGGAAGAGTCCTTCGAAGAGTGCTTAGACGCGTGTTTGGAAGAATGTTTGGATGAGTGCTTGGGGGAGTGTTTGGAGGAGTGCTTAGGATGCTTCTGCGGGCTGGCAGATTTGCGATCTTGACGCTGGCGCTGAGATGACTTAAACGCAGACAGTGCAGGGCGGACATTCTCCTCAAACATAGCAGACAGGCGCACGGTCATGGAGTAAATCTGCGAGGAACAGGAAAGAAGCTCAATAAATTATTGGGCAAATAATGACTCCATTAAGCCCCAAGTCTTATTTATGGTAATTACTTTACACAATTTGAACTGGAACTGCCAAGGAAGATTACAAGGAAGCTTTAAATATTACATCATAAACAAAAATGAGTGAGAGATGATAATTACCCTCGAGCGTTTGTTCGTGTTATAGTTCTTTGAATTTTGGAAGATGAGCCGCATGTCCTTGGCAAACTCGACAGGCGAGTTGTAGTTCTCCCCGGCGAGGTCTTCCCTGACTGATCTGAGGTCCATGGGAGTATCGATGATCTGGTGGTAGTCCGGATGGAACAGAGGATCAACTGGCTCCCTGAATGGAGTAGCATCCTCCATGCGCCAGATGCGCTCCAGAAGATCCTTGCAATGTTGCAGCCACGAGAGCTTAACCCGTGGCTGTGGCGGCAACTGCAGGGAAATAAGCACAGCATCACCAAGATGAAGTACACCATACACCCTGACCAAGTGAAGACTACAAACGGACTGCTTTACATGGCACAACGATAACAGGTTTCGAGAGTTCCAGATGTGGAAGCCCAAGGGAAGAACCTTTACCTTCTTAGGTGACCTGTTGGGCTTTGTCCTCCTGGGCAGCACTGCTCTGAGTCCCTTGGAAGGCACGCCTGACGAGGTGGATGGTCCCGACGCATTCCCTCTCCTCTCTCTCCAGTCTTCATCACTCCCATCTTCCTCCTCTTCCTCCTCTTCCTCCTCACCCTCTTCCTCCGTGGACCTATAATTCTCCATCAGCTCATGATATGCAGCTGGTGTGGCCTTGAAGGATTTCTCCTTCACAATCCTTAAGCACAACTCCGTCACAATACGGCCATGCTTCACAATGGCACTTCTTGGCTGGTTGAAAGTCTCTGCGTTGGTCGCAACGTACCGAACGTCAAACTGCACGGAACTGATCCGACGATAAAAGCGGTTTTCCAGACGTGCCTTGATAGTGGCCAGGTCGATGGGATGCTCCACCACATACGCATACAGCGGGTACTGGTTCAGGTCCACTGGGGCGATAAACGCCTCTGATATGGCAAGCTGCATCACCTGCTCTATCCCACGAGCCATGCGTTCACACTCCTCGTCCCGGTCTCCATTGGGCCACTCCTCTGCTCTTGGCTGGTACAACAATGCAGCAATTTCTTCAGGAAGGACAGGGACACCACTGCCAGGTTCCGATGGCATTCCTGGCAAGGTTTACGAAAACAATTATTCATTATTTTCACTAAATTTCCCATCACCATTTTTGTAAGAAATCTTTGCGGCAAGCCCTGTGGCAGTGTTATATCTGTGCAAGTTTCATGGTGTCAGTGCTAGCGAATCAGTGAGTATAAAATTAAAAAATTTGCCTAACTTAAATGCATCTCTTCAAAACATATGATGTAACTTTAACCTCAAAAACCTTCGTTCAATTCACAAGCAGCATTTAGCACGTCAGTATTAAGTGAAGCCATGAATCATCAGGGGTTTCAAGCCAGGTTGCATCGTCACAGGTTTCGCTTGAAGTCCATGACGGTGTGCAACCAGGTCTACAAGTGACATCACACAGTTTTAAACAATGCCTTTAAGTTACACATTTCTGCATCCCTCCCTTCAGAACATAAAAGAGTGACAAATGAAATGAATGTTACCTCGTTGCTTGTAGCGGCCAGCTTGAAAAAAAAAACAACACAAAATTCATGAAACGAGAAATAAAATGAGGAAAATATTGAGTATTGTTATCGGGGACTAGTGACAAAGAAACGGACACATATCGCTTAGTTCTCAATTATTATTGCAAGTTACGTGTACGAACAACAACTTAGTGGTTTATTAGCACTGCACCAATGATAAGATAACATATGGTTAAAAATATTTTGGTGTGCCAAGGTTATTGATTGTATCTACAGTAATTTAATCACGGCAACACTTTTAATATCCATTGTGTTAATGTAATATTGCAATCACGAGGAAAATTGCACCTTCTGCAACACATCAAACCTATTAATTTCTGATGTGAAGAGGATACGTCATAAGCTTATATGAATTTCAGGTCAAACTTGGTGGAGGCATACATCTTTCACCATCAAATCCGTGTGCTGCTTCATATTCATCATCCCTGTAATGACTTGGGCTTTGGTGCACTTTAGCCTCGCCAAAATACTATAGGTTTCTATAACATATTTCCTGAATCTACTTTACGGGCTTATTAGTCGAATGACGCTATTCGTAGAGTGGAGAAACGTTTCGTTCAAAAGTTATTGAATTTTGAAATTGCAAGCAATTAACAATCAATAAGTGGAAATAAACAAGTGCTCCTTAGTTGGAACTGTTTTTGTCGTGTGAGGGGATTCCCCATGGAAACGTGAAGGTTGCCTTGACAACTTGTTGTGAGGGTCGATGAATGATGATGAAAATCAACAGTTGTTGCTCTAGGTTCATTGTAGAACGAGAGTGTAGCAGGCGTTTGATTTAGCATCATTCAGGAGCATTCGCGGCCGAGTCAACGGCGCGTGGTTTACGGAAACGGGCAAGCCTTCCACGAAGTAAGGAGGAAGGTGTCTCTTGTGCCACTGCTCATTAACGTTTGGTGTTATCTGTGAGGCATTGGAGTCACCACACTAGTACTTTCCATCTTGTGGCCTTGCCAGGCATGGTACGTTGCACTGCATTTAGACTTTAGTTAATTGCGAGGGTAAGCAAGCTGGGCTCTTATTGTAGGTTGTGCATCTGCAACATTACTGCACATCATGTGACGCCGCAGGCCAACAAACGGTATTGTGGCTTTTCCAGGGCCACCTACCTCATGCAACTTCTGCAGTGCCACAAGACTGACAGTAATGTAGCGGATGCACAGCCCACAAGTTACTTTTCAAATTACCATGGAGAAGCCCAATGCAACAAGGATACACAGTTCCAACAAACAAGCACTTGTTAATTTTCATTCTTTTATTGATTGCTTATTATTGCAATTTCAAGATTCAAAAACTTTTGAATCAAACGTTTCCACACCCTTTGAATAGTGTCATTTGACTCAGCTCGTCAAGCAGATTCAGGAAATGTATAGAAACCTTTGAAATTTTGGCAGGGCTCAAGTTTACCCTTACCACAACTTTTACCCCACATTTGTTTTGTGTTGATGTCAAACTGCCTGTGCCATTTATTACGGCATATACTAGAGACGAAAACAAGTGACACTCACTCTCCTCGTTGATAGGCTCCAGATCCCAAGGGCTCATCCGTTCAAACTCGCCATTGTCCCACTGCACCCTGAAGCAGAGGAAGGTGGAGTCCTGAAACTCCTCCTCGTAGGGTTCCTGTGACAGCACAGTCCCCAACCACCAGCTGTCATCTATCATACACCGGAATCGGTCCCCAGGAGACCACTGCCTCGCAATCCCTGCATCGTAAGTCTGTCGCAGCACAAAGAAGTCCAGCACATCAGGCATGTCGTGGTACTTCACCGTGAAGGTGGGTGCATCTTGAGACACTGTGATGGCATCTGGACTCATCATAGCCAGTTTCAAGCAGCACAGGCGAGGAGGCCTGATCTCGTAACGTATCCCCACCACCTTCACCAGCTCCTGCTCGCGTATAACCCGTCGCGCCCAGGGAAGGCTGCGCTCTTGGATCTCATAAGGTTTTTTGGCCTCCACTGCCCGCAGGTAGAGCTGGTGGCCCTGGCGGAAGTACATCACCTCGTCGCCCATCTGAGGGTAGTAGGGCGCCTTACGAGGGACTACCTCTGAGAGCCAGTCAGGTGGACGGAAGTTTTCTGGAACCTCACTTATCCGAACCCCAGGGGTCACTGCTGCCATGCGAGTTACCTGCCAAGATAAATGCAATGTTAGTAATTTCCAGTTAATACAAATTATGGGTTCCGTAACAAGTAGACCTTACCAGTGACATATTTCTGTTCATGGTGACTCCCAAAATATCCAGACAAAGAATGCCACTATTCAAATGTGTTAGTGTTATTGCCAGGCTACCATTTTAAAAATATGAAGACAGTCATGATTGCACGTAGTTGATGACCATGCAAAGGCATATTGGTCATACAAGTTCCATCATATGCCACCAAGTAGTGTAAACGTATTTTTGTGGGCACGTGCTAATTTACACTCATTTTGCAAGTGATACACATTTCACACTTCATGTAACTTATTTTAAGTATGCGTTAAAATTACATTTAAAAATGTAGCCAAGGCAAAGGCTTGCACTAATGATGGAGCTAAAATGATAAACAACACAGCCCCCATGCATGGTTATTGATTTTCACCACTGTTGTTATACATCACTTCCTTGTAACCAACAAATGCCCCAATTTTTAAACCATAAAGAATGGCCAGTCCCCCTTTCGCATGGGGTTCAAAAAATATTCCTGCTGAAACTATCAGAAGTCACTGGCACTGATCAAGTATGATAAAATTACTGTATTGTCGACCATATCACCATCCATAAGAGTGTGTTACCTTCCGCCTGGCTTTGGGTGGCAGCTTCCTCGCCTGCGCAGACATGGCGTCATCCATTCTCCCCATGACAGATTCCATATTTCCATTTCCTCCATTCGCTTCTTCGTCATCGTCCTCCTTCTCATCGGAGCTATCTTTCCTTTTACTCTTCTTCTTCTTCTGGGTGGTGCTCTTCGCAGCCGTGGTCCCATTGACAGGTTTCTTTCGATTCCTCTTGGGTGGCTCCAGGTTGACTCCTGAATCTGCTATCCAATCCGAGTACTCAGAGCTGCTGTCTTCTGTGCTGCTCTCAGCACTGGCATTGGCAAGGAGGTTTCCACCCTCGTCCTCGCTGAAGTCACTGTTGCTGCTGGATGATTCGCTCGCAGATGCTTCAGCGGGCTCAGTCTGGCAACAAAATGTTTTATCTCACCAAGTGTTACAATACATGGCTTATGTGTCCTAAGAACCTTCAATTTGACACATCCCTTCGCCAATCAATACTTGTGGAAACTCACCTCGCCATCAGATTCCCTCATGGCAGATGTCCTATCCCTGTTTCGCCTGACTGGATATCTCTGAGGTACCCTACGATGTGGTGCCTTCTGTGTCTTTCTCTGCCGATGTCGCCGCCTCCCTCCCAGCCCCTCGTCCTCTTCTTCCTCATCTTCTTCGGCAGTTGCACACAAGGACTGGGGTTCTGGAGATGGACAACGGGCCAGTTCCGTTTTGTACTCTTCACCCTCAAGTTCTACCAACGCCTCCCTGATGGGGGAAAAAAAAGTTTCATAAATATCAGCCAGTTGCTCTTCATATATCTATCCTGGTGAGATCGTCCCTCAACAAGACAGTCACCAACAGTTAAAAATTGAAATGCAGAAGGACGCTACAAAAATTCTCTGACCTCCTAGCTACAGACATCTCCAAAAGGGCAGCGTCCAATCTCCTGACAACATTCTTCCTTCCCCAATGCAGCCCGGCAGACACAGGTTGAAAGGCACTGATGGATCCCACAGGACTCCCTAATGGCTCCCCATCAACTCCATTAGGTTGCGCCATCCCACTCGGCCCTGGCTGGGAAAGAAACCTTTCCCTTGCATAAGAATGGTCCGGGGTAGTAGGAGTGAGACTGTGCCCTGAGCTCCCAACAGACGATGGTCGCCGGGCTGACGGAGAGTGGGATGAGGGGCCACTCCGCAATCTCTGGTCCTGCTCCTGAGCCAGCTGCAAGATCATTTGATCGATGTTGGACCTGGCAGGAGTGGACTCTGACTCCTGGCTTGACTGACTTGGTGGTGCGGATGGAGTAACAAGAGGTGGGGCTAGTGGAGCTGGCGTTAGGGGAGCTGGGGTTAGGGGAGCTGGGGTTAGTGGAGCCGGGGCTAGTGGAGCTGGGGCTAGTGGAGCTGGGATGCCCTCGATGACTTCAGACACACCAGCAGCCCCGACAATGACAATGTTGGGGACTAGTTGTTCATCTTGGCAGTCCTGACGCCCAGGTACCAAGCGTTGCAAGGCAGGAGGGTAGGGATTTCCATCCTTGTCCACCAAAAAGGGCGGAGGCATGAGATGGGGGGCAGTCTGAGTTTGCTCATCCAGAACATGGTGGTTAGAGTCACGGATCAGGGGACGGTAGTCTGTATGGAAGAACATCTCCTTGGGCAGCTAAACGTAGCAGGAGAAAGACAGTATATAATTAGCTAATTTAGAATCACCACCTACTCCAGTTACAAACCTTTCGGAAGTGATCATTCTGAGCAATCCCGAAGGTGAGAATGTGCCCATGGGAGTCAGTTCCTGCAAACATGAGTCCATCGGGAGACCACTTGCAATCAAACACTGCACCATGGCCCTGCCCTTCGATGGAGTTCTGGAAATTTCTAATGACCACTCCCCTCAAGATGTCCCAAAGCATTATCTGTCCGTCATGACTCGCACTCAACATCACTTGCTCTTCCCAAGGGTGGCATTCTATCACAAACACTTCATCCTTGTGCCCACGAAGTACATGTTTAAGTTCACCAGTGCACGAGTTCCAAATCTTAAGTGTGTGGTCCGTCACTGCAGTCATCACAAACTCGTCCTTTAAGCTCCATGCGACCATGGTCACTTTCAGCCGCTTTCCAGCCTCCTCCTCTATCTCAGGGCTCCTGTAACAATAGTTTAATAATAATATCATTTTATTATCATAATCACAATTGGTATAATTCCCTCAAGTTAACTCACCCAGGCAACCTTGCTGTCATCTTAAGTTGCAGAGTGTGCCACTGGCGTTTTTTAAACCTCCACAGCAATGCGGTTCCATCCTTAGAGCCAGATATAAACCTCATACCATGGTTGGACCACTGTATGCTGTCCACTCTGTCCGCATGGGACTCCCTCTCCAAGATCCGCTCTGGTCCCTCCTCACCATGCATGTGGTACACCCGCACATTATGGTCAGCACTGCCTGTGGCCAGAAAGAGTCCACCGGGGCTGAAAGACGCACAAATCATTTGCGCCTGTCCTGGCCGCATCCGTTCGTGATATTGGATAGGTTTTGGCTGGAATCGGGCTCTCCTTCGATCCACTGTGTAGATCCAGAAAGCTACTGATCCATCACTACTGGTGGATGCCAGGTAACGCACAGGGCCCTTTGGTGACGGGCAGAAGTGAACGGAGGTTATCATTCCTGAATGCCCAGTCAGTACAGCAACTGGGGCGGTAGACTGAAGACACCACACTCGAAGAATCTTGTCGCAGGAGCCAGCTGCCAGAAGGGTGTTCTCATCATTCACAGCCAGATCCGTAATCTCGGAAGAGGCTCCTCGGAGCGTGCCCAACAACCGGCCATCCACTGCACTCCAGATCTTCACCAGGAGGTCATCAGCACCCTAATAATAGTAATTATTGCATTTACTCCACAAGGTACACCACTGCAACACTATTTACTACAGTGATACAGAACATATCCCTCAAACTTCATATAACAAGTTCTGAACTTGCATGTCAAATAATTTATGACGCTAACAACTCAAAGAAGGGACTAAAGAAGGGCATAAAATTCCCCTTGTAGATCCAAGCAAAAAAACTTACTGTAAAAATGTACCGCCCTGTGCGATCAAACAGGAGGCAGTACACTGCGGACAGATGCCCAAGTGTTCGGCAGTAGAGAATGGTTTGAGTCAGGAACTCGCACCCAAGCACCTGGCGTGGCTGCAGGACTCCAGTCAAGTTCCGGCAAGTAAGAGCCCGAGCTGCCAACAAGACGGGCCGCAGTTTAGTCAATTTACCAAACAAGAATGGACGGTCAACACTCACCAATATTGAGCGGCTTCCTTCCCGTAAGCGAGGATGGCATGAGGGTCTGCCTTCCACCGATGTTTGCGCTGAGGCGCGACAGCGGCATCCTGGAGTGGCATGGCGGCAGCTGCGGCCCTCGCAGGAGAGACTGCCTCCCCGCCCCAAGCAAGGTGAGAACCCCAGGCACGCTTGAAGGGCATTCCTTCTCCAGGAGCGGAACAAGTCGCACACACGCATGAAGGATATGATCTGCCCCCACATGCGGGTACTTGCGTTCCTAAACAAGACAACTTACAATTTACTCAAATGTCAGGACGAGACTAAAATTTTATCATCAGTAGGTAAAAACAAGAAAATCAGATCTTGTTTCATTATATATTCAGGTTACATTAGTTACCAGCGATAACTAATGTAACCTGAATATATAACATGTAATATTATTTTTATATTTTCATATACAATTTTAGTTATATATTTTCATATTAGTTATATTTCATATGTAATTAGTTATATTTCATATCAGGAGTGTTCATATGTAATTAGTTATATTTCATATCAGGAGTGTTCATATGTAATTAGTTATATTTCATATCAGGAGTGTTCATATGTAATTAGTTATATTTCATATGTAATTAGTCATATTTTCATATATAATATTAGTCATATTTCATGTAATTAGTTATATTTTCATATATAATATTAGTTATATTTTCATATATAATATTAGTCATATTTCATATGTAATTAGTTATATTTTCATATCATATTAGTTTCGTATGGTACCGTATTGTGTTTTATGTTTTTTACTTTCTTATTTCTTCTGGATTTTCCCACCAATTTTTTTTCCAATTGATACCAAAAAGTGCATATCAATTAAACTACTTGTTAACGTGCATGTCTAATCCCACAATTAACGTCGGATCATTCCCTCTAATATCTTTCTGCGCACAACAGAATCATTAATCATCCCACGGCAGCGCATTGATTGGACCAACCGTATCGCACAATACGGTAACCAAGAGAAATGGAGCCCTCAATCCCCCCAGCCACCCACCGACCGACCCCCCTCAAGGCATCCCGACGTTGTCAAATCTCGGACCAAAACAAGACACGCCTCCCGACCACATTACGCGCCTTCAGTGGCCACCAAACATGTCATTACCACAACAAACCACGAAATTCGCACAAATCTCCCGGAAAATTTGTGCAAAATCGCAAATTTTGCATGCCCGACACGCGACAGGCATATACGCTAGTGCGGACAGTGTTTGTCGCAACAATGGGTACACCGCAACAGTGTGCCAAAAACGAGCTCAATTTGTGCCGCACATGAAAATCGGGTGTAGCAAGTATCGCGGCCGGGATGTGGCAACGTCGCGTTTTTAGTCGGTCGTTGCGTGTCGCATCTCCGGTAGTATTGGGCGGCCATGTTGGTACAGTCACTTTCCTGTTACCAGTACTTTTCGTGCGAAATTCCGCACCGTGGTGCCACCCCATGTAATTACTAGGTGTAATGCTGGTGTTACACACACATTTGGATACAGTTGCATGCCCTATTACTACTGATTCGTACCAAACAACCACATCAAATATGGCGTCCATTACTACTTCCCCCACCGCTCCATCCTTCATGCAACCATCCCAGCCCGATCAATAACCCAGGCCACGCCCATCCCACCCGACCAATCCCAGCTCGCCCCCATTCGTCCCCCCACCCACCCACCCACCCCCTCAAAACGTCCTTCAGACCCCGACAGTCCGAACTAGGGGGGATGAGCTGCAATCCCCCAACAATGCCCCCCAACAATGGTCGCAACAATGGGTCGCAACAATGCTCCGACCCCTTCCCACCCGAAATTGACCCCCGGACCCACCCCCCATCCCCCCTACTCACCAATTCCGAAAACTTCTGTATGTGACTTCCTCCAAGCCAATCCAACTTCCGAGGAAGAATCTGCAATAAAAAATATGAGGTCAATCAACTAATTAGTAGTTTATGCAAAAAAAAAAAAATATTTGAGTAGTTTATAATGAGGGGTGGGACTTGTTGTCCCCCTCCCTCCTGTAGTAGCTCCCCGACTCTATATATAAATGTATGTGAGGCTCTATTCAGGGCCGGCCCAGAAAGCACGTGGACCAGTGTGTATAGTGGAAGGCCTCTCACCTCTAGCTCCTCCAGCTCCTGTTGCAAGACCTGGAAAGACCAAAAAAAACCCTCGTATTTACACATCCATATCATTCACCAAAAGACAAGGGGGCGAGGTACGCACCTGGGCCGCCTTGGTGCATGGTCCGCCTTGAAGAAATTTGGCTACCAGGAAGTATAGCTCTGGAATGGGGAAAAAGACGGTTGGGTTGACATTCGATTCGTGTGCAGTGTTCCAGGGTGCGTCTTGGGGTGTGGTTAGGGTGTTGGAGGGTTCTGGGCCGTACCTGAGATGAGTGTGGGCGATGGGTCGGGTCGTGACGCGGCCGGGTGCGACCTGGGGCCGGCTGGGTCCATGCTGGCGGGCCCGCAATTAATTCCGGAGTGAGTGAGTCCGCTCGGCCATTTTGGGCTCCATTGGTGGGGAGGGGGATGGGGGGGAAGGGTGGACAGCGGTGATGCGGTTGTGTTCATCCGCGATGTAGTGCCGGATGCTGTGTACAGACAGCCTCGGGGCCGCCCCGGAGCTGGTAGCACACTACACGGAAGCACACACCATACACTACAGAACCACACTGTACAGCATACACCGCTCCGTACCTTAACCGCAACATGTACATACAAGCGGAGTGATACACTCCCGCGTTTTTCGCCCCGTGACGTCACATGACCCGGTCGGATCTTCCCTGCTGTTGGTAGGGAGTGGTCACGGGGCAGGTGGGAAACGCGGCAAACATGGACGCCTGTTACCGTTATGTCAGCTGGTTTTGAAGGGAATTTTGCGATGTTTGGGCGCCAAGGACAATAAAGGCTTGCGGGCGTTTCGTTGGTTGATTGGCGGTGTTGCTGACGAACAGGTCCAAGAGGTCGATGGTCGGCACCCGATGGTCCGAAATGTGATGAAAGTTGTACTTGGAAATGTTCCATCCCAATTCAGGAGAATTTTGTGTGACATCATGTAATAAAGATTTACACTGGAATGGTCTGAATCACCACCCTGTTGTTGCTTTCAAGGGCCCTCAGTGCCGCCCTCAGAGCACCAGTGTGAAGTGTCCGTGGCCACACATGATTTGAGCGTATTGCACTCGCATCGTTCATGTCTTATATATTACAGACTCAGGGGACGTAAAATAAGCCCATCGGCAAATATGCTAAGGGGTAAATCACTCGGCAGTTCAGCGTACAACGGACTTGTAAAATACCGGACTTGGCGCCTTATACCGTACAATGTACTTGACAAGGGATTTAAGGCCGGTATCCACGTACGAGGTTTCTCGCATACGAGTAGCCAACTGCGCATGCCCGGATACGAGGAAAGAGGAAAAGTTGAAAATTTTCAACTTGATTCCCCTTTTCGAGGGACAAGAGGGGCCCTGAGGTGACAAAGAGTCCGTCTCGACGTACAAGATTTCTCGCATAAGAGGACTCACATACAAGGAACTCGCAGGTCGATACCGGCCTTTACCCCTTGACAGAAAACGAGAGAACGATCTGACGTCATCGTTTCTTCCATTGTTGCTTTTTGTTGACACTGTTTACTCATATTGTCCTGCGAGTGTATTTCCATGGAAACCTTGATGGCGTCAGATCATTCTCTCATTTTCCGTACATTAGCAGGAAGTGGAGAAACATTAGGTATCATCTGAAATAGGGTTATCGCTTGGGATTGTTGATCTTCACAGCCTGCACAACAATGAATAATGTTACTTTGAATTGTTGGAACCTGGTTACATGCTGCAGGCACAAGATGTAACTTGACCGAGATCAGGAAAGAACTGCCTGGTACTATTCATAAGTGTACCGAGTGTGGCATAGCAAGAGTAATAAATTATTGAGAGAAGTGTCACACACATGAATATTATTTAGGAAAGACAATAATGATCACAAACAATAGCACTCAGACTGATATCTGACATTGAACAAGTGAGAGGGGAATGAAAAGCATGCCTTTGTAATACCTCACGCTCAAAAGTGTGTTGCACTCTTGGTTTTAGGTATTCCACTAGTCGAGAGCCAATAACATGCAACTCTGACCATTGGTGCCATGCATCCATTTCTCCCAAAAGTTACAAAATAAAATTTCCATCTACAACAGAATAAATATGAGCACTACATTCCAGGACAAGCTACTGTTTATCTTGTAGGGCAGAAATCTTTCTTAGAAAAGCATAGTATGTGTTAGACCTCTGTTAATATTTGTGAGCTTAGAATCAGAATGATGGCAATTCATGTTTGCAATTTTTAAAACATGCATTGTGATGTCAAAAGGGCAGAGCAGGTGAATAAGCTACATGGGTGCAACCCAGGTAGCAGTCTTGTCAGGAAGAGAGGATTCCCCTTGCATTTTTTGCAGGACACTGAGGATCCGGTCAGCAAGGTAAAACCTACGTATTGCAGAATTTAAAGCAGGTTTAGCAGTTCAAGTATTTTGGTGAACTGAGGGTGGGGTAAAAAATGGGCTGGAGCAGCATGTGGCCACCTAAAGCCACATAGGAACTATCCTGCTCTTCAAAATGAACAGCGGTGCCTCTTACTTCGAACGGTCCAGAGTTCGAACACTAATTTCAAGAGAAATTTGATCCGGAGTTCGAACGATGCTTCTAAGTTCAAACTCCGGATCAAATTTCTCTTGAAATTAGCATTCGAACTCTGGACCATTCTAAGTTTGGGGAGTTCGAAGAACGAGGCACCACTGTACATTTTGAAGAGGAGGATAGTTCCTATGTGGCTATAGGTGGCCACACGCTGCTCCAGGCCATTACACAGTATTGCACAGTATTTGCATATTTTATTTATTGCTTTCATGTTTTAATTTATGTCTATGTCTAGGGAATTTTATCGTGTCATGTTTACCTTAAATTATGTGTGTTTTCTGTTTAATTTTATCGAAATGGGTATTGTTTAGGGTCTGGGAACTGATTAATTCACTTTCCATCACATCTTTGGACATCGAACAATTCAGAGTTCCAACAACCTCCTGGAACGAATTAAGTTCAAAGAACGAGGCACCACTGTAGTTTCAAAAAGTAGGTAGTGGATTTCACAAGTGACTGATTGGAGTCACCTTTCCCGAAGGAATAGAGTTAAAAAAATAAAAAAATAAAAAACAATTTATAGCAATGTTGTTAAGCTACATTTTAATATCACTTTGTAAAGTGACAACACTTCAACTTGCGACTTCAATTTCTTTAGTTCCTTCAGAGATCTACACACAGGTCGTTTTAGCACTAGTTTTAGTGTTTAAGGATCTGACAGTTGGAGCCGGCCACTGCATCCTGCACCTACTGATTGATCCTTAAGAATAACACTAATACTAAAACCGCAGTGAAGCACCCACAAAACACCTTTTCCCAACTCAGACTTTGTTGACTAGTCTGAACCTACAGTGCTGCTTGTCAGGAATAATGTTGAAGAACTTCTTGTAAATGGTCTGGTCTTCCCTTCCCGTGTAGAACAGCTTCACCCAGGGACTATCCCAATTCGGCTCCAACTTCTCACAAGTCACCATCACTCGTCCACGCTCAAGCGCAAACAGCGTCATGTTCCTAGCCATTCCAACCTGCAAAAATGATGTACCACATTATCATCTACAACGAACGCTGTGAAATATTCAACGACAGGGTGTATCATAAGTTCAGAATAGAATTAAGTTCAGAAGTCCATCTCACTTGTAGTCCCGGATGAAACCTCACGTTGTTGTTCTGGAGCACCAGTGGAAACCCCTTCTCCACTGTTCCTCCATCCTGCATCTTCCATCCCCTATGCTTCCCCTTAGGTTGTCCCCCTTGGTTCCTGGCCAACCCAGCCGCCTTCTTGGACGCCCATCTCACCCAACTGGTACCCAACAACCCTGCAATTAAAAAAGGCCACACACTCACCTACTACACCCACAGGCATCCCCGAGTCTCTCACCACAACAGGGTCCACCAGAAACACGTCTGAAAAGACCAGCCATGTTCTTCAACCGGGCCGTGTCCGAATAGCATGGGGCTATATCCGAATATGCTGATTACTAATTAGGTTAATTATTATTAGGAAAAAGATGGCGGCCGATGGGGACGAGCGGCTGATCGAAGAGGTGAAGAGCAGGCCGGTACTGTACGATGTCAAGAGGAAGGACTACAGGGATGTGGATACCAAGAACGCAGCTTGGATACATGTGGCACGGGCGGTGGACAAGGACGGTACGGTAGGGTACACATGTCATTAGCAGGTACAGAGGGGATAATAATATTGTTACATGGCAGTTGAAGAATGTAAGCATCGTTGGAAGTGTCTTCGAGAGCGGTATGTGAGGGAGAAGAAGGCATCGGAGAGTAGGGAGAATCAGTCTGGGATGCCGAGTGAGCGGCCATGGCCACTTATGAATGCCATGAGTTTTCTCAAGTCTGTGGTTGTGCATCGCAGGTTGGTACGGGTTGAAGGTCATATCGGAGTGGTGTTTAATTGTAATTTTCATCACCAGCTTGCGAATGTCCAAGATGCCGGTGATATCAAGCATTGGTGGCTTGATCCCGGTGGAAATAACTCACTCGTCGTTGGATCCCCTGGCGATTGGAGAGGTCTTACATGGTGGGATGAGCACAAGCAGCGGCCATGGCGAGGGCAGTGGCTATTCGGCAACGATGGACTCGCCTTTGGAGGACGAGCCCTGCCTTCCTCTTATAAACTCAGTGGGTACCTCCGATTCGCCATGCCCATCCTCATCTGAAACATCGGAGACAGGCGAAAACGGGCTTCGCAGCGGAAATCCACAACCCTTGGTCTCCACCCAACTCGCATCACATTTCATGAACGCAAACAATCGCTTTTACCAGCCGACTCCTTGGAAAAGGCACAAACCTGTGACAGACCAGGTGGACCATGTGCAGGAGGACTTATTGGATGCCATAAGGATGAACAGGGAGAGCATCATTGATCGCCGCTTCGAGAGGCATGACGAAGATGACTTATTTTGCCTCAGCATTGCTGCCAGCCTCAGGAGACTTCCACCACAGAAGAAGACCAGAGCCAAAATCAAAATTTTGGAGATCTTTCAGGATATGTGAAAAAAGAGAATCTCTAGTGCAATTGTGCAAGTGTTTCGTGTGTTGTGTGCGTGTTTAAACTTCGCAGTGCATTTCCCTCCACGTTGAAGATGGGATCATGAATTGTGTGAATGCTTTTTAATTGTGCGGTGTAACTTTGAGGTGTAACACCTGGCAATTTTCCTCTATGCACCACATGTACATTATTTGACATTATTCTCATTGCCATTACATTGAGATCTGTCTGTTATTGACCTTGATTGTAGAGGAAACTTGTCCATTACAATATTTTTCTGGGTCTCGTCAGGAGATTTTTAGTGCATTTCTGTCACACATAAACCTGTTTAGAACAAGACAATTTTTAGAACAAATAGATTCCATCACAAACAGAATTTAGAATATGCTATTTTTTTTGTTTCTATTGCCTTTTTTCCTGACAGTATCATAAATACTCGAGTACAAGCAAGCATTTTAAAATAGGTGAATTAGATGCGGATGTTTCAACGCAAATAGTACCAACATAGTACTTCAGACAAGCCACACATGGATTAATACAAAATTCTTGACAGCTTTTGGCATCATGTATGTCACGTCACCATATTCTGTCAATTCAAATTCTGTTTTACTTTTGAAATTGTGACCATAAATGCTTAGTAGTAGTGCTTCAGTATTGTGGCTTTAAGCATGTTTCTGATCCAACCTCCGTATTAAAATTTTAAAGTGCAGTATTTATTGCTATATCTTATGGTATATACTGTGATTATTTGCTCGACTTTCCTAGTGTGTGACTGTCTTATAAATAATTATGTTATATTGCTTATGAGAGAAGTTTTAACTGGGCAGCTCGTGAAAATCTGTACTACAGTACTGGTAGGTCTTGTTTCCTATGTGATATCTGATGCAACTATGATATGTTAGTGAATTGCATACTCATAGAAGAAATGTAATTGTGGAGGGAGAGTATCTCACATAAATTATTTAAAAATCTGTTTGTCTCGATGGTCTTACGTTTATGTAGACCACAAAGCCAAAAGTATGGTAATAATTTTGTGATGTCCTGTAATTGAAGCATTTGAGATGTAGCCGTTTTTCAATTGCGGTAGGCCATCTTCATCCACTTTTAGTTTGTTTAGTCAAAGAAATTGTAAAACACTTCCATGTTTTAGACTGAGTGTTAGTTAATGAGACTGGCATTTATGAATCTGGATGTTTATGATACTTTTGTGCAAGTAGCTCTTGAACATGAATGAAGCAAGACAGTGCATTTTGTGTGATATAATTTATTTGTGAATTTCTGATCAGCTTACAGTCCATGAGATATGCCCTGTTAAGTGTGAACCATGCACCTTAATTAACTCAATCCATGTCAAGAAAGTTGTTGTATTTCAGATCTACTGCTTGTATTGGATAATGTGCGTGACATAAATATATTTTTATATCGAAGAAAAAGTGCTATGAGTTATTTTTGAGAATGATATGTCACATTGGGTAACATGGTCTTATTAATTTGAGGACAAAAACAAAACTTCTTTGCAGGCTTGTTTGTCACACAATAACTCTGATTGCCATAAGCGTTGATCCTCGACACTTCTCCAGATAACTCATACTTGTTGGTATCCTCCGTATGAATGCACTGTGCTTGGAAAAGTGCGTCACTTGGAGACACACTAAAAGTTATTAGATACATAGTTACTTCTGAAGTGACCTTTGCGCTATATGCATATGCGGACTCAATTGTCTTGAGGGTTAGACGGGCACAGCCTGTAAACTCCGACAGAAATGCATTAATTTGTGACAGGCTGTACTCAGCTGCCTTTTTTACTTCTTCCTTGTGGATGCCAATTTCTTCAAATGATCTGCATCTGCAGTGTGTGTCTATGATCCCAGCTTCTTCGCAGGTCCGGTTATCTAGAATGTGTGTAAACAAATTGATTCCAAATGGCGAGCGTGTTGGAGCAGTTGTAGCAGTTTTAAGCTCATCATTCATAATCACATGAAAGGTTTCGAACAGATCAAAAGGTGTCGTGAGCCTTTTGGAGTTTCGTTCCAGGTTTTTCATCACATTTGGATGGGCAGTGTACAACCAAGGAGGGAACCACACATATGCAAATGGCAGACTTTCTTCCAGCCACCCTTGCATCGTTTGGCGTATTTCTCCAATGCGCATGCCATGGTCACTCAAGAAGACCACAACTGTGTTATTGATGGAACCACTCTGGAACAACTCTTGGAAGAATCTGAAGTAAGGTTCTCCGGCCACCCAAGTGGCACTAGGACTCTCATGTGAGAGTGTGTTTGTCCAGAACAGACCGAAGTATGGGTTGTCTCTAAACGTAGATGCGAAGTCTATGGTGTACTTATTGACAACATCTACTGCCAATCTGTCACCATGGCAAGGGTAGGCATTATAAAATTCTGTCAAAGGCAACTCTCTCTCTGTAGCCAACAGCATTGTCCTCATGTAGAAATCCACAGGTTGTCGCACAAAACCTGCCTTTACATAGTGAAAGGTTGACAACCAACCAAATTCTTCGGCATAAGCAGTCACATATCCTTTTCTGCTGAAGTTTTGCCAAATGAATGAACATTCGTCATACACGATGGCATCATCTGGCATGCACGATTTTCTAAATTGGACATCCGTTTGTCCTGTAATAAATTAGAATTAATTAATTAATTACTCCACTATTTATTCATGGCGTACCTGACAAAAATGCATAAAAGTTGGGCAATGTTCCGTCTCCAACACTGTTGTATCCTTTCAACTCGATGGCTCCTTGTCCCAACAAGATGTCGATGGCTTCAGGCATTGTCCTCTTCGCATGGGCACTGGACACTGAATCAATACCTACTAGAAGGACACTCAAGGGACGTCTCTTCCCCTTGTAGTCATCCAGAAGGCGATTCATCTTTTCAGAAATTGGCGGAGATATTTGAGGATACCCATAGTGGTTCCTGTACACCTCATTATTGTGACCAACATGACAAACGACACGAATGTAGTTGTGCACTACTTCTGTGCTGTTAAATGGAATGCAGCTGCCATTCGTCCTGGAAATGAGGTACACATAAACAAAAAGCCAATTATTGTCACTTTTGACTTACATGTACTGAGTGTCTGCATCACGATTGAAGTGAGCAATATCCTGAGACACACGGACAATTTCCTCATAGCAACAAGTCAGCTGCTCAGGGTTATCAGCTTTGATGTGGTGTCCAAGAGCTTCATGGTTGACTCGAATGACTTTTCCTTCCATTGTGACCAATGGAGGTTTCTTTGTACAGTTCAGAGTAGCACGAGGTACAAGTTTCATTATGTCAGGTTTAAATGGATCCAGCTTGAGTATTTTGCAACCTGGGGTGTCGATGGCGTAATGTTCGTTGGATTCTGATGAAATGTCCTCAGGATCTGAATGGGCACTGTGTTCTTCATCTGTAACTGGAGAGTGTTATTGGGATATTAGATTAGGACTTCATATTTTAAGATGCACCATGCACTCACTGTTGTCAAACCGCCGAGATTGATAAGGCACGAAAGCTTTGTAATCGTAGAAATTGTGGGTAAAAATAACCGACAATGAGAGTCCGATAACAAAAGCAGCAAACATCCATTTTATGAGACGTGGCCTTCCACTGGCCATATTGATATGAAGTTCTTTCAGTACTGGTAGGTTGTGTAAATGTATAGTTAACTTCTATCACTGGCAGGGTATATGGCTATGATCTGTCGCAAAAATAATGTGCTTGCACTTTCAATGTAACGCGACAATCGGAAGACCAACCTATAGAAAAATAGAAGGGGTCAGTCGACAGTCTCTTTACCATTATTACAAATCCGTAGTTATACTACCTGATTACACTGAGCACCCTTGGTTTTTCGGTATGTCCAAACCACCACTACACTTCATAATATGTTTTAAAGATTGTTTGATCCTCTCATAAAGAAACACACCTTTACACCTTTACACCTTTACACCTTTACACCTTTACACCTTTACACCTTTACACCTTTACACCTTTACACCTTTACACAGCAGGCTCTTTAGCGATTCCTTTATAGCAAGTGATGCAAAATATGCTGTAGAATGGTACTGGTAAAGAATACAGTCACATCTGCTACTGAATAGTGATCTGCTGATTGGCCAGGATCTATCAATAGGTTTGCAGGAACAATATGCTAAGACTATAAAAGAATGTATATCTTAGGCGACTTATGTATATTTCAGGTGTTAGGACAGTCGCATGTCGTGCGTCACTTATTAGGTGTTACGTTGATGGTGCCGATGTTATCAGGGAAATCATCGAAGGGGTTGGGCGCCTGTAACACATCCACTATTTCTTCCTTAGCTCTGATCACTGTCATTGCCTTGCTGAAGGCCTCCTCCAAGGCTTCCTCGATGCACTTCGTCTGATCCTCAAGAAGGCGCTCATATGCCTTCTTATCCCTGATGACCTGCAACTAATAATGATGGGCAATATAAATTTAAAATGCTGCGGTGAAGACATGGTTACGTACCCTTGCCTTCTCAGCTCTGGCCTTTTCTTGGGCCTCCAGAAAGAGAACAGCCTCTTCCGCTCGTCGCTTCTGACTTCGCTCCAACTCCCCATATCGAAACAGCGACTGGGCCACGAAATGGATGGGGTCACGAGGTCGTTTCATGACCGCCTGTAACAGGGCCATCTTCAGAGACGGCCCCACCGTGGACTCCAGGTATGTGGAGTCCATCGACACCCCCAACCCCCTAAAGACACGTCCTGAAATATAATTGTGTTGACACAATATGGTTGCTTGCCAACAGTCTCAGTGGTAGCGACAATGGTTTATGTGTTGACATTTATTGGTACAATGTTTCGTCAACTGCAGAATACACAGTCGGACAGAAATTCTCTGCCAAGTAATTGTACGCCGATACGTCATCAGGTTGAATGTCTGAATTCAGCTTGTTCCAAATATGCACCGTGTAACTTTTCTCGAACAAGTCGATCGTTTCAGATGCATAGTCGAACTTAAATAGATGAATGTTGTCGTCTTCAGGCACAGGATAAAAATCGTCTCGTCGATAAACATTCGGGATATTTTTACATATTCCTTGCTTTTTGTACAATGAGTTGACATTATCAACGCCGCATGTGTCCAGAAGCAACGAAGTGAGCAGCTGGGGTCCTAATGACTGCCTGGAAGATGCTTCAAACTTGATGGGTATCTTCACTAACCATTTGCTCAGAAAGGGATGTTTGGAGCGGAACTTCATGACGGCTGTAGATACAGTGTCATCGTCTTGTACAGCCACGAAAGATGGCAAGTCTTCCAATGACTTCTGCACGATGATGTCTGAGTCCAGGCTTATCCCTCCGTACAGGAACATCAGAGCTGGTTTTACAACGTCGCTGAAGTGATAGATGGCATGAGGTGGGTGGGAATGCAGCTGAGTTATGTACCAATTTTCCAAACCCACTTGTTTCAAGATGATGTCAGGATGAAACTGCAATGTTAACATATCTTCAGGTACTGTGTGTCAAAAATTGTTTGCTCCTCATTGCAAAAGAGATACTTACAGTTCTGACATGAATATTGGTACAAGTTGTTAGGAGTGACCTGGCCGGACCAGAGTCGAGGTAAGTGTCTCGTATGAGCAGAAACACCAACTTGAAGGGCATTGCTCTTGCTGCGGATTCGACAGAGCAGAGTACCCTGGGTGACACTGTGTGGTTGCCAGTTGTCAACACGAAAAATATGGACTCATTTGGAATTAAATTTTGTGGATCAAACTTCTTCAGGTAAGGTAATTCCGATCTGAAATGTAAAAGGAAAATTACCAGCTGGTGACCTACTTTACTTTGCACTTCATTGATACAGTACATAATGTAGGGCACGTTTTTGACTTTTAATCAGCACATACCAGGCTGACTGCATAGCACTGACTGATTTGGGTTATGTGACCAATAACAATGATGCCAATGGAATTTTAAGTTATATAGAGCAGATATTTGCATTTCAAAGTGTTTGGGGGTGGCATTATGATTTTTAAAAAGGTAGTAGTTTTCTATTATCCTAAATAAGTATTAAGTATTATGGAGCCCCATTATAACATGCATCTTACTCATTCTAATTGATAGTTTTCAAGCCATACTCACCCCATATTTGTTCCACTTCTCAGCAGATATCTCAGTATAAGAGAGATGCTACATAACCCTGCTAACAAGATGATATATTCGCATAGTTTATTGCGTGGAATTAACTTGCGTAACATCTGAAATTATCGGAATAGTGAACGGAGAGAAAATGTAACTAATTTCTGGTATTAAACCAACAACCCTTTAAGCACGCATACATTACCATTAAGATGACAATGCAGCAACAGCGAAATATTACTTGGCACCTTCACAGCTTCAAAAAACAAGAAACATTTATGTTCACTGCAGACTTGTGAGACACTATAGGGGGACGTGCTACATTCTCGTTAGACTGATGTTAGTCGTATGTTAACTACCGGCGTACTGAATATGTATGGATCAACACTACGCAGCAGCTGGTTACATTATTATGTGTCAAGGTTTCCTCCTGGAAGTGAAGTTGCCTTTTCGTGCTCTATCTCCTTGGGAAAGCCCGCTGCAATTTCAGCGGAATGGACATAATCGGAATTTATGAGTAAGTAAAGGTGTTGCGAGTTATTCGTGGCGAATATTATGGAGTATAGAGTGTATCTGCAATATTGCAAAATCAGATATAAAACAGGAAGTAACGCCATTTTCTTACAATATTAACTATCAGTAGTCAGTCGATATCGTAGCTTATGCAATAAAACCCACAGTTTTGGACGTTTGGTTCAGGAATTTTTATCCCTGAACATAAAGCCTATATACGGCTATAATATGTTCAGGAATGAAAATTAATGTAATGGTGTTATATTTTTTATTCAGTTCTGTTATTAAGTTTTACACACTCGTATTGCGTTACATGCTTGTTATATCATTCGTGTTATATGTTATTATTGATTTATTACCTTTGATTGTTATAGTCTCATCAATCGGGCAGTAGCGTTCGCAACATCTCTGAGTAAATATTCATAATTAATAAATCATGTTACTTCCACTAGACTCACAATATGTTGCTTTTAACACTAACTACAAGAGCAACCTACGTATATTTAAAAATCACTCAATACGGCACCCTATAATTATCATACCATTGAATCCCTTCTATAAGGAAATGAATTATCACAATGCTGTATTATACTGTAATATGGATTATGTTATGGATGGACAGCTGCGACGTTTACACGTTACATGACGCACTTGGGGGCATCATGAATCAATGCCTCGATCCATGGAAGGAATTCTGAAAAAAAATTAAAAATATTTCACTATTTGGAACTGTGAGATGACTCGTTTAGTGGTCATATTTTTAATACAGTTAATTATTCCAAAAAAAATTCACTCTGCTTAATATGTGTGAACAGCCTTTTATAAATTTTTTCGGTGATTTTTTACATGGTAATAATATTGAATAAAATGCAAGAGGAGACATACCTGCTAGAAAAATGAAGTCGGTTTTATTTCGATCACAACAAGTGTTTCCTGCCAGTCCAACGGCCATGCGACGACCATTCAGACACTCCTGGGTTGCAGGCACTCCTCGGTACATCGATTCCTGTCAGATATGAAATATTCAATACCACAAAATGTTACAAATCACATTTTAAGTGAGCATGACATTACTGTGCATTTGTCCTCAGTAATTAAGGGCAGATAATCCTCGGGACTCATTGAGAAATCCATGCTGTTCATGAAAATGTCAAATGGAGAGGACATGAAGCACATAGGCGTAGCCACTCCTCGAGGTCCTAATTCCAAGGGATCTTTCAACTCCAGCAGAGTCACCTCTACTCCATTCACATTCACGACGGTTGTCTCCTTCACTCTGCGACTCGTCTTATTATCACTTTCCACAACCACCTTCAACAATGGCATCGTGACGTCACTGAAAATATACATGCTCGTTGGTCAACAATTTGAAGTTCATTATTCAATGGCTTACTGTAGAAATCCAGAATTGACAGTCAATATGTGACGATCTGAAATTATTCCTCCTTGCTGGACAGGCACGTCCTCAATATTGATGCTGACCAACCATGGATCTATTGCATCCTCATCATTACTGTTGTTCCTGCCGCATTCTGTAAGTAACTGAATGTAATAATTTGAACTGCAGTAACACTGTGGTGCCATTTTCGTACCACAATCAAAGGGACACAAGGCTGGTGATGGAACGTATTTTTCATCATCGGGGACATTGACCACTCTGCACTCAAATCCAGGTTTTTGGACAGAATCATCTGTGTGGAACCATACCACCAAGGTGCGATCATCGGTCCAAATCATTTCTTTGAGCACCTCAGTTCCATTCCCACAAAACCTTTAAATAACAGGGAATGTACGACAACCATCAGCACTATAGCAAGGTGAAATGAGGAAAACCTTCACCTTGACTCTTGAGTGAGTCATACCGACAGCTGGCGGCCTTACCTGGAGCTGCTGTTGACATCAAACACCTGCAGGAAGTCCTTAGGACATCCCTGGGACGACTCCTCCAGCTGGAAGCAGGGGCAGTGGATACCCAAGGTGCCTCCTTCTTCTGCTTGAAAGACCCACACCTCGTCCACCAGTGGTGAGTAACTCTTGGAATTGAAATCAGAACTTCGAAGCACTCCGATGACCCCTGTTTCTAAGACGTATGACCCCGGTGTGAGGTCGCTGTAGACTGATGGGTCCAGAACATCCAGACCTTGAGATGGCCTGATGGTAGATGTTGAAGGAACCTGGGTTGTAGGTCTGCTGGTGAAGGCTGTAGGTCTGGTAGGCATACCGCTGGTAATATTGACAATTCTGGTTGTGCCAGCTGAAAATATGGTATTGCCACCGGTGGTACTGTCGTTGGTGGCAGTTCCGGGTGGAAAAGTGGCTTGTTGTTCCCATGGCAGAGGGTTTTTCGTGGATGGTTGTTCAGTAGTTTTATCTTTATAGAACATGTCAAATATGGAGCGTTTCAGACGTGTGCTTCGTTCATGGCGGGAGTTGGCTTGGCTATGCAGTGTAATCTAAAATTGGTCGCAAAATATGAGTATGTCGGCATAATAATTATTAGTGTTATATAATCACCCTGTAAGTTCGAGCTCAAAATGTGCAGTGGCTTAATTTTTAGTGCAATATTTTTCCTCAAGATAATCTGTTCTGTCTCAAATGATGAAATTACATATAAATGTGCATGAATATTCCAAACGTACCTCAGATGCGAAGAGAATAAAGGCGATGCCTAATGGGCAAAAAATATTCATCTTTGTCAGACCAGGAGAATGTTATTCTGCGACGGGTGCTGATGACTACTACTCGAGCTGAACTGAAGGACACCACACAGTCATTGTCGCTCTTCTCTGTCGTATATGGCAGAGCAAAATAATGTAGACAAAGGGATACTGCACAGAGTCACGTGAGGCAATACATGCTGATCAAAACAGAACAGCTGCAGAGCAATACATAAAGGATCCGGCTCGAACAGCAATTGTCTATACAGATGTGATTTTCACAGTTATTTACGCGATTGCATACAAATAATTGCGTCGCGATTTTGGAGGTCGTGCCCTTGTTAAAACGTGTGATCGTTATTTTTTATACAAATACACATCTTCAAAGCGAATCGAATGATTGTAATTTGTCATTAATTGCTTGTTATGCTGTCATATTTTCATCAGGAAAAGCAGTGCAATAATCAGTCAACGTCATATCACATGGAGCAGCTTGGAGGTTTTATTATTACACTTGTGTAACATTATCATTACTAGTATGTATCTCTTCACATTTCCGTTACAAGTAGTATCCTCTCAGTTGCTACACAAAGTGTGCCTACAATAGTAAATGTAAATCACTCATCTGTCGTGTAGAGGGATTCTTCAGTATGCTGTTGGCAAGCACTTTGTGTTTGAGTAAACAAACAATTGAAGAAAGTTGCCCCGCTGCTGCAAGTGTCGGGATCATCTCGGGCTGAGTCCATGCAAGAGGTAACCATCTCACGGTCCATTCGATCATAAGGATATTCTAGCGAATCAGTCGTGAAGTTTCCGTTTATGTCAACCTGGAGGAACAACGCGTGTCATACAAAAATAATTGCTCTTGTGATACATTGTCATTGTTATTACCATGTTCAGCCATTCCATCACGCAGGTACCGCCGCACTGAAATTCAGGACAAGTTAGTTATCAACTATAATTATATGATTAAATAGCTCTTTGTATTATTGTGGACATGGTCACTCGTGTTTCATAACCAATAAGCAGAGCTATATTTTGTCTGACACAATCTTTTGGCATGTCAAAGGAGTTGTAGTGCATGTTGATTATGCAAGTGTTTCGGATAATTTTTCAGCAGAAAAAATACAAAACAATTTGCATACATCATACCTCTAAGCATTTCATAAGGTTCATTTCATCCGACTCTGACAATTTAGGATTTCTGCAAGGTTCATTTCCAGGGCAAATCTGAAATAGAACATTTATGTAAGAGAAAATACTATGTAGTGAAAAATAAAAGTGCAAAATAATAAGAAAAAGCGATATCATTATTAGTGAAGACGATTTTGCGTTACTCTTGCAGGTTTAGAATACAATAGGCCTTCTGAATGTAACTTACCTTTGGCAGGGACATGTAGAGACATTTTATGAGATACGCATATCCATCACAAATATCATCTGGAATGACCAATTTTTTGGTTCGAGATATGCAAGTATCAAGTAAGTGGCTCATAATTGGTCTGGATTGGGGAAACTCCTCTTCTGGGTAGAGCCAGTCCAGTGTTTTATCCACATTGGGATAGCCATCCTCTCCAATCATGTCTTTTTCTTCCAGTAAACATTGAGCTACACACTTTTATTAGAGAACATTAGTGAAACATGAGAGACCTACAATATTTTAATGGAATTGCCCTGTTATCACACTTACTAACTGGCATATCTGTTGTCCCTCCTGATATTGTCTAACTGCTGTGTTAAAGAGTCGGCAGCCCTCATCTACGTCTTCGTCTTCAGAATCCTGGGGGAGGATATACACAGAGGCCATAGTTTAAAATAAATCCGTTATAGTACTTAAACTGTTGTTCAGAAATCATGCTAGCATATGAAGAAACTAACCTGTCCATTGACAAGAAAGAAGACGTTGACCAACAGGAGCAGCAATGTTAGTTTCATCTTCAGGATGAATACGATGAGTGTTAGTTCACTCGCATAAAGGCACTAATCCAATTTTATTTTGCTAGCAGCACATATATATTTCTCATCACTTCCTTGCGGAAGATGTGCTTCCTGCCTTAGATTAATAAGTTCAGCGTAAATGTCAATGGGCAATCCAGGTACTGCAATCATAGTCCAAACTGGCTTTGAAAGCAACTGATATAATGGCTCATCACTACCGTGCAGAATACACTCTTCCTGCCTTATAGGCTATGTCACGTCACGATGTTCAGTTTGGTTGCTTTTATTATACCATTGCATCATAAGAGACACATGTGTAGAGTCTATATCGGAATGTACACATTTCACACTTCCGTTACAAGCAGGATCATTTTGTTGTTACCCAAGTTCACAGAGCAAATTAAAATCACCCAATGGTCGTGTTGGCTCATTATTCTGCTGATGGCTCGGAGCAATAAGGATTATAAGCACTTAATTTGGTATTCCCTAAACAGACAAATGAAGAAAGATTCCCCGGCGGCGCAGGAGTCGGAAGCTTCTTGGGCCGAATCCATGCAAGATTTGACCATCGTACGGTCCATCGCGGGATAAGGCCACATCATTCTACGAGAAGCGGTGAAGTTTCCGTTTTCATCCACCTGCATCAGGAACAACATGCCATGCTAAATAATTGCTCATTGATTGCTCTACATTAAGTAGTTTTGGTTTAAATTGTCTTGTTATTACCATGTTGAAATAGTCCATCACGCAGTAATCGGCGCACTGAAATGTATAGAACAAGCTACTCATAAATTATAATAATTAACCAACATTATTATTGGGCACAGAAACTTGAATTTCATAACCACGCAAGAGGAAGAGTAGTACTGTAATACTGCAGAATTTTAAAAAGCTTTGATGTAGTCCTGATGCGTAAACCAAGCCAGGCACATTTGTCTGAAACATTCTTTGCCATATAATAAGTTATATATCAAACGAATTTCTAGGTGCACCTAAACGATGCAAGCAGTGTTTGAGATGTTTGTGAGCCGGACAAAATACGAGCGCACATTTCACATAGCATACACCATATACCTGGAAGCATTTTGTCATAAGGTTCATTTGATCCGACTCTGATATCAGAGGATTTCTGCAAGGTTCATTTCCAGGGCAAATCTGAAATGAAACATTTATAATTATAACAGCGAGTACAGTAACATACTGTAAATCTAGTACCGTATGTTAGGCTAGCTTACCTTCGGCATGGACATCTCGACACAGCTCATAAGTTTGGCATATCCATTGCACAGATCATCTGGAATGATCAAATTTCTGTTTCGAGATATGCAAGTATGAAGTATGTAACCGATAAGTGGTCTGGAATGGGGAAATATCTCTCTTGGATCGTGGATAGAGCCAGTCCAATGTTTTATCAATATCCGGATAGCCATCTTCTTTAAGGATACCTTTTTCTTCAAGGGCACATTGAACTCCACACTTTAATAAATTAAAGTTCTTTAGTGAATCAGGAGAGATTTTGAATATTGTAATAAAAACTAGCAATTATTGCACTTACATATAGGCATACCTCTTGTCCATACTCATAGTATTCCACTGCCGTGTTAAGGATTTGGCAATATATATCTGACTGTGAGTTGTCTTCAGAGTCATCAGCCTGGAGGAGGATATACCCAGAGAACATAGCTAACAATGATCCATTCTACATTTCTACGCTCCTACATAATATTATTATATAGTGTAGTGCCAATATAGTGGACTTCCTTTCATTCATACCTGAGAAGTCATATCTGAGTAGTCGTTGTCTTCATAGTCATCATCCTGGAGAAGGATATACACAGAGAACATAGCTAACAATGATACATTCTACGCCGCTACATAATTATAGCATAGTGCCAATTATAGTGAACTTCCTTTCATTCATACTTTGTATACTCAACATGCAAAAATATTCCAAAGGAAGGGGCAATATCCATAACTCAATGGGAAAAGAATTTCAATTACGCAAAATTATTTTGAGACTGTAGAGTACATCTTCACCCCACATACGAGTACATATGGGTAAAGGTTTCAGCAGATGAAACTTGGAGGTATTTTTAGCATATCTTAAATTACTGTATCATAAATCACACTAGCATAATATTATGAAGAAACAAACCTGTCCATTGACAAGAAGCAAGACGTTGACCAACAGCAGTGGTAGTTTCATCTTCAGCAGGATTAATCCGTCGTGTATGCACATAGAGGCACTAAGCCAAATTCGTTTTGAAAGCGGCTGTTACTGTATAATTGCCCATCACTTTCCTGCGGAAGATGTGCTTCCTCCCTTAGATAAACAAATTGTAGGCCTAAAATAATGTCAACTTGGTTTCTATATTAGGCCTGCAGTAAAATGCAATGGTAATACTGTATGAGGTTGTAAGTTATTATTCGTATTCTCCTGTATTTTTTAAAATTCTTATATCGGTATAGGGATATCTTCCTCTTTCTCTCCTTGCTATGATGGTGAATATATTGTTACCTTTTAATTTTACCAACATGCTGTTTTGCAAGTACACTTTGAAAATTCCCTTTATGTTCCCTAACCAAATGGTAGCAATAATTAAAATTCCAAAGATTACATTTTTTACATTATATATGTAGCCTACTGTACAATATAGCACCATCTAACATGCAGATAATATTATTCTCAAGTTTATCGCATAGTTTTAACTTGTTCAGGAGAAATTGGTAAATAAAGTATGTATCAGTTTAAATTCAGTCCCAATATGCCGGTAATTTATGAGGTGGTGGCAATTTTCAATGTGTGCGGTGATAAATCTACATGACAATCTGATTGATATTTGGATAATTATTATCATGCTGATTTTTTGATTGATATGCTTCCCTTATTGTTCACCTCATACGGTCTCCACTCCAGACATATGAGTGATATTATAACTCACGTCTCTAGTATAGAGACCGTATGCACAAGAGCACAACACACAATCTGGAGGAAAGCAAAAGGATGAGAGAAAAGAGTAACACATCACTGCAACAGCCCACAGACCACATCATGGAGTTCATCTTGGTTGCTTTTATTATCGTTGCATAATAAGAGACACATGTGTAACATCTATCAATATCGAAAACGAACACATTTCACATTTACGTTACAAGCAGGATCATTTTGTTGTTATCCATGGTACGATTCATTTGCAGAGCAAATTAAAATCACCCAATAGTAGTAGTGTTGGCGCAATATTATTCTGATGGCTAGAGGCAATACGTTTGGTATTTCCCAAACATACAAGTGGCGAAAGATTCCCCGGCGGCGCAAGAGTCGGAAGCTTCTTGGGCCGAAACCATGCAAGAGTTGACAATTCTTCGGTCCATCATAGCATAGGGCTCCTGCATCGAATCAGGTGTGAAATGTCCATTTTCTTCTACCTGCAGGAAGAACATGTCATGCAAAATAATTTCTCATTGATTGCTCTACACAAAATAGGTTTGTTTTAAATTGTCTTTGTTATTACCATGTGAAAATATTCCATCACGCAGTAATTGGTGCACTGAAATATAGAACAAGTTAGTCATCAATTATAATAATTAAACAACAAACTACTATTGTGCACAAAAACTTGAATTTCATAACCACGCAACAGAAAGAGTTACTGTATAAGACTGCAGAATATTAAAAAAAACCTTTGAAGTAGTCCTATGACGATAAAGACACATTTGTCTGAAACATTCTTTGCCATAAGTTATATCAAAAGTATGTCTAGGTGCACGTTAACGATGCAAGTGTTTGAGATGTTTGTAAGTCGGATAAAATACAAGTGTACAGTTCAAAAGGCATGTACACCATACCTGGAAGCATTTCATCATACGGTTCATTTGATCCGATGACTCGGCTGATATCTGAGGATTTCTGCAAGGTTCATTTCCAGGGCAAATCTGAAATATAAATATAAAATATATAACAGCGAGTACAATAACTGTAAATCTAGTACCTTATGTAGCTTATTACCTTTGGCCTAGATAAGTCGACACACTTCGCAAGTATGGCATATCCATTGCACATATCATCTGAAGTGACCGAATTTTTGGTTCGGGATATGCAAGTGTGAAGTACATGGCTGATAAGTGGTCTGGACTGGGGAAATTCCTCTCTTGGATAGAGCCAGTCCAATATTTTATCCACATTGGGATAGCCATCTTCTTCAAGCATACCTTTTTCTTCAAGGGCACATTGAACTCCGCACTTTAATTATTAAAAGTTTTTTGGTGAATCAGGAGAGACTTGGAATACCATTCTTTAATAAAAACGAACAATGATTCCACTTACAATTTGGCATGTCTCTTGTGTACCCCTATGAAGTTGAACTACCTCGTTAAAGATTTGGCAATCTATATCTGAGTAGTCATTGTCTTCATAGTCATCAGCCTGGAGGAGGATATACACATAGTTAACGATGATCTATTCTACGCCCCTACATAATTATAGTCTAGTGCCAATGGTGGACTTCCTTTCATTCATACCTGGGTCGTCACATCTGAGTAATCGTTTTCTTCATAGTCATCGGCCTGGAGGAGGATATACACAGAGAACATATAGTTAATGATAATTATATTCTACGCCCCTACGTAATTGTAGCATAGCGCCAATTATAGTGGACTTCCTTTCATTCATACCTGAGGAGTCATATCTGAGTAGTTGTTGTCTTCATAGACAACAACTTCATAGTCTTCGTCTTCATAGCCTTCATAGTCATCATCCTGGAGCAGGATATACACAGAGATCATTGGAGGTATGTTTAGCATATCTTAAATTACTGTATCATAAATCACACTAGCATTTGAAGAAACAAACCTGTCCATTGACAAGAAGCAAGACGTTGACCAACAGCAGCAGCAGTGGTAGTTTCATCTTCAGGATTAATCCGTTACCTAACGTTCGTGTATGCACTTAGAGGCACCAAGCCAAATTGATTTTGAAAGCAGCTGATATAATTGCACATCACTTTCCTGCGGAATATGTGCTTCCTGCCTCCGATAAAAAAGTTGCAAATGCCAATAGGATAATTCAGGTACTGTAATCTGACTATAAATAAAGAGGCTTTGAAAACAACTGATACAATTGCCCATCGCCCTCCACCACAATATATGTGCTTCCTGCCTTAGATAAACAAATGGTAAAATGTCGATTTGGTTATAAAGGTGCTGCAAGTGTACCATCTTAATTCAAATTGAGTATGCGATGGGCTATTGTCTATTGCATAGATATTCATACAAGAAAATAAGTTAACATTATTAAAATCCTCACTGCCTTATTTTAACAATAACTCAGACTCCACAGGTACTGCTTGTATATACAAGTTTGCCACCATCTTAAGATGGCACCATCTAACATGCACATAATACAAGTATTATTATCAAGCTCATTGCAGAGTTTCAACTTGTTCAGGAGCATTGGTAAATAAAGTGTCAGTTAAATTCAGTCAGACCATACCATAATTTATTAGGTGGTGGCAATTTTAAATGTGTGATAAATCTATATGGCACAATCTGATTCATATTTGGATATCATGCACTGCATCATATTTTCGGCCACCACACACTTGTCATCAATGGTTTCAGTGTCACCAGTACATGACCTCATCATCCCTCGTATCATTCTTGGCAAATTTTGGCCAAATTTTCCTTCCTCGTCCATCTGCAAGGGTAAAAATAGATTATTCTCAATTGATAAAATTAACTGACATCCAAATGTGTAACAAAAGTATGATGTGCGACTAATATTACCCAGCCTTGAAATTCCATGACACACTTCGATCCACACTGAAATTAATGCATTAATATTAAATGAGGTAGCCATTGTAGCCAACAATTCTGGTAGCAGAATATTGAGAAATTCTGTAAGTTACCTGATTGCACTGATTCATAATGTCCACATCATCTTGTGTTAATTGCATTGACGGATTCAAGCAAGGTTCATTTCCAGGGCACAGCTGAAATACAAGAATGTTACAAAAACACAATTATTGTCATGGTTTAGCTTGCTGCATAATGCAGTACCTAGTGCACTTAGAATTAAAGTTAAATATCAAAATAAAAATTGTAACCTTTGGTGAGGTAAGTTCTAAGCATGAGAGTAGATGAGCATATCCATCACACATGTCATCTGGGGATAATGTTTTCTTGACTCTTGAGATGCATGTGTTCGCAATTTGTTTCATTGTTGGTCTGCTTTCGGGGAATAGATCCTCTGGGTAGAGGAAGTCTATTACTTCATCTACTTTGGGAAACCCTTCTTCATCGACCCAGCCCTTCTCTCCCAGGACACATCGGAACAAGCACTGCAATGTACACAGCAACTACCTTTATTACCATGCTGGATACAAAATGCCAAAAAAGCAGCGGTGCAGCTTACCGCCTGGCAAATGGGTTCGGTTTCTTGCGCCTTCATTAATATCTTCTCTAAAATTTCACATTTCATGCTGGACTGGAAATGCAATAGTCACATATACACAAATAATTTTAAAAATGCCTGTGATACTCACCTGAACACCCACAAAAAGTGAGGATGCAAGGAGAAGAATCTTAAAAGCCGCCATGTTTACAGTCGCACTGTCAATGCAAGTGTAACTAAAGACAGGTTGTAAGGTAGACCTTTATATAACCTGTTTTTGCAGAATGCCCCATGACTTTATCTCCTTACATAGAGTGCACTTGATTATCACATTCACGCATCCAAAATGCCAGGGAAGGAGGATGTGCTGCTTCCTCCAGGTTGCGATACAGACCGCAATGTTGTGATATCATTAGTAACAGGTACTACAAGGTTGTCTTTCATGACAGTATTTTATCTTCAGATTTCATTAGGTTTTTCTATGGTCTGCTAACATTTTAGCGGTGATATTGCTCAGGTAAAAGGATGAGAGAAGGTGTAACTCCTCACCGACGATTGCTCTACAGTCTACACAAAGCAGTTGTGATTTAAATTGTCATTGTTATTACCATGTTCAGCCATTCCATCATGCAGTAATTGCCACATTGAAATGCAGGACAAGTCAGTTATCAACTGCAGTATAACCAAACTATACTTTGCATTATTGTGGACATGGTCACTTGTTTTTTGATAGCCACACAAGAGCCAGAGTGACTGGAAAAGGCAACATATTTGTTTGGTTTGATGACCTAACTATGGTCTTTTAGAGTATTATTTTATGTACTGTACATGTATAAGGTAGTTACAATATTTTCCACATATACAGGCTGCGCAATGTGCACGTGAAATACCCACAGAGAAGCATGTGACTTGGAAAAGCAGGTGAACAAACAAGCCTGAAAAATAATGCACCAGTCATTATTGTTATTCTGAGAAGAATAGCGTACATTGTTCCTCTGTTTATCTGTTGGTGACTACGTTCAATGGTGATGTGTCATGCAAGCCAACGAGGGGAAATCACTGTCCCTGACTGTATGACTGATTTACAGATTTGGTTGGACTTACAAGGGGGGGACATGAAGTGGACTCTGTCAGATTTGCATGAAACGTGCACAGTAGGTGTATCACAGGCCTACAATTTCACTGGTATGGGCCATTTTCTGCTACGGCCAGCCGTTGTCGATCTATGAGGGACAATAGATCCGCATGGGTGCGTTCAGGAGAGTAAGGTGAGGAGATGGGAAGCGTTAGGAAAGCTGGCTGTTCAGTTTCCAGGGGCACGCAGCTAGTAAACAACAAAGTAACCAACAGCGCAATTCTCTAAGGAGGGGTTCGAATCACGTTAGAATCATCTTCAGTTGTTGTTCCCTTGGCAAGCTGCTTTGCAAGTGAGGCCTGCTTTAACCCTTTAGGTGGCCGAAACACCTTTAACTACTTCGGTGGGGCCTGAGCGGCCCCAACGGTATATTTGACTCTCTGCTTATCAGCGAAATTGTTATCGTGGACTTTTCACATACCGAAAGTTCAATTCAGATCATTCAGCTTCCGAAAACGTAAAAATCACACACTGAGTCAGCATATTCCGACAGAAAAATGGGTATTGTTTATGACTTATTAACAGTCACGGGTGGGCTGACTCTTGTCAGTTATTTTGAGAGTCACGTGTTCACCTGCCCAATATCGCCTAGCTTGTGGCCTAGCTGGTGAGCGATATCTTTTGAAATTTTCTCCACAAGAGTGTTGATGTATTGGCTAAAGAGTATTCCTAATTTCAAAGGGTGAGGGCGTGAAAGCGTATGCTGGTTTTGGTTGGCTTCTCTCGAATTCGAGAAGGTTTCGTGTGGTTTTCTGGGTGATGGTTTCGGAAGATGTCTGCACGAAAGTGTACACCAGTTTCTTGAAGCAGCTACCCCCTCTGTTTTGTTCCTGATTTGCATCGAAAGTTGTCGTTATTATTGTTTCACATCAATAAGATGCGTGCAACATGGGTCACATAAATGAAGTGAACCATGCATTGGCATTATGGGTACAGGGTAAGGGTAATGTGAGACGGAAAAAAAGCAAACATAAAAAATAATTGGTCCTGAAGATGATTAGAACCCCTGCTTAGAAAATTGCGCTGTTGGTTACCTTGTTGTTTACTAGCTGCGTGTCCCTGGAAACTGAACAGCCAGCTTTCCTAACGCTTCCCGTCCCCTCACCTTACTCTCCTGAACGCACCCATGCGGATCTATTGTCCCTCATAGATCGACAATGGCTGGCCGTAGCAGAAAATGGCCCATACCAGTGAAATTGTAGGCCTGTGATACACCTACTGTGCACGTTTCATGCAAATCTGACGGAGTCCACTTCATGTCCCCCCCTTGTTAGTCGGATTTAGGGAGGAATGATGACCGTCTCGCATTACAAATTGAGTAATACACAACTTGCATGTTGTATGAAGGAAGATCTGAATAAACAGCTGGACAAACATTGTAAGTGTTTAAGCAGGATAAAATACAATGCAAATGTCATACACAACACCTGGAAGCATTTCATAAGGTCCATTATATCCTAATCCGACACCAGAGGATATCTGCAAGATTCATTTCCAGGTCAAAGCTGCAATGAAACACATATGTATGAGAAAAAATACGACATAGTGAAATGTCAAAGAATATCTGCAGACTCAATGACATCTACCTGCCCATTTGTATCTAGTGATATTACTGTACGAGAAGGAAATTTTGTGTCATTCTTGCAAACTAACTGTAAATCTCGAATATTCCTTACCTTTGGCAGAGAATTGCGGACACAATTTGCAATAGGAGCATATCCATTGCCAAATCATCTGGAGTGAGCAAACCTTTGGTTCAGGATATGCAAGTATGAAGTATGTGACTCATAAATAGTCTGGACTTGGGAAACTCCTCTTCTTCGTAGAGCCAGTTCAATAGTTTATCCACACTGGGATAGCCATCTTCCTCAAGCATACCTTTTTCTTCAAGGGCACATTGAAATGCACACTTCAATAACATAATTTGGGTGAATCAGGAGACATGGAGACAGGAGACTATGAATATGAACAATTTGTTATTACACTTACTAGTGGTCATAACTCTTGTCCTTCCAGATAGTATTCAATTGCTGTGTTAAATAGTTCACATTGCACTTCTAAGAAGTCATATTCTAAGTATTCATAGTCATCATCCTGGGGGAGGTTAAGCAAGGAGGACATAGTTACCACTAAGGTAAGTATCCTCTTCCGATGTGACCAATACAAATTAGTGGACAATCAAGAATGAATTAGGTTTTAATCATACAGCTTATATGCTAATTAGGGATCATGTGGAAGAGTGATGTTGTGGGAAAGACATCCAGGCATTTGTCAGTGGACCAAGAAGAATAGGAGAATATTTACGTAGTAATGTGTGCAGCAATGAAGTTCACCCAGAGCACTACATGTGCCACAAAGTTTCCCAACTGTCACATAGAGTGATGTACTGTAGCCATGTCATGTTCAAAAAAGTGTAGGCCTCTTTTCCAGCACCAATGTGCCATAATGCATTTAACTCTGTCTGTTTGTCACAATATTAGAATGTGGTAAGCCCATTACTCCAGAGGTACAGTACACGGGGTGATATGGAAGAGCTCTGAAGAAGGAGAGTCTACGTATGCGATTGCACAAGAAGTACATGTGCCATGCTCCACAGGGACATGTACAAAGATACAAAACTACAGGAACGACCACGAAAAAAAACTTCATCATGAATGTCAATGAGTAACATCAGCAAGGGAGGACCAAGAGCTGAGAAAAATATGCAAGCAAAGTCGACAAGAGGCAACAGCGACCATCAATAAAAAATGGTTGGTGGTGACCCAAACGGTGGTCTCTACAACAACCTGCCAGTTCTAGGCAAAATTTGTGGCACGTGAAGCCCTCTGGGAAAACTCCATTACCATGCGGGGAACTACATAAATATTGGTCTGCCGATGAGTTGTTATTTTGCCCCAACATTGCCCTTCCATATGCCTCATTAGAATATAATTATGTTGTGTGATGTGATTAATACAGGATTCATTCTTGACTAATTCATACAGTTGACTCCGGATATAACAGCCTCGGCTATAAGAGACACGAAAGGCAGGTCCTGCCATACTTCCATAAGGCCGTGTATTTTTTACTCTGGATATAGCAGACTCCTTTTTCATCTTGGCTATAGCAGACAATTTCTAATCCCCATGGTGGGAAAACATGCTGTTTTAACTACCCAGCATCAGCTTGCCGGGACCAGCCTTTTAAGGCCCGAATCTTCGACGTCTTGCACAAACCTGCGGGAGGGATCATAATCTTCTAGAGAAACTTTCCAATGATGTTAATCCCTGACAGGGAAAGAACCCCGGCAGTAGTTAATTTTGTTACTCTAAAATGTGATGATATTTACTCTCGATGGCAGAACCCTGTTAACTCCCCTCTGTTAGCGCCTCCCACAGGTTTGCGCGAGACGTCGAAGATACGGGCCTAAGCTGGCTGTAACCAAGAATCTGTTACACCCAAGGTTGCTGTATCCTGGGTGAACTGCAGTTGTCTATCCATGAAATGTCATGCATTTGGAATGCAAAATAGGTTCAGCTTGATTTACTATTAATAATATTTTATTTACAAAAACCGACACTGAACTGGAATGGGTTTTAAAGTGCCTGTGGCACTGGCGCAAGAGGGGCCAGACTCCGTGGTTGAACCACTCTGACAGTCTGGTCCCAGGCGCAGTCGGCCAGCACTCCCTCTCGATGCAGGTTTAGATCCAGTCCATACACAAACTCCGAGTGGTGTTGCATCTCCTCCAAGGCATACACAGGGGCCTGAAGGTCCCAGGTGCGTGTAGTAAAGTCATAAGAAACCGAGATCAAACAGGATGCACGGTGAGGAGAGAACTTGATGCGCCGAACAGCATATTGGTGACCCTGATGAAAACAATCTTTTAAGCATCATCGGTATAGCTTTGTCATCTGGATGCAGCGATTCCTTTTGCATGTGAAGTGCCTGCAAAAGTAATAATGTTCAAGCAACTTACGCTCAAAACATGGGCAGGCTTTTGTAGCTTGCGCAAGTCCCACACAAGTGCAAGTCCATTAGTACATCCTGTCACTATGTGATGCTGCTCATATTTGGACCAATCACAGCACAGAACTTCTGAGTCATGCACTGCGACACTAATTGGGGGTGCGGCAGGTGGGGACTGGGTGCTCCACAACCGCAATGTAGTATCACCTGAAGAAGGCCGATTAGGATCATTAATGAAGAAAGGCACTGGTTAATTTCATGGTGAAACGTTGAATATGACACCGTATCATTACTACCAAATGCTAGTAACTTTTTTCAAATTAAATTAACCCTACTACGTTAGGAAAGTTCCAGACACCTGAGACAGATCCAAATATGTTGGCCATGTGTGGAGACCAAGTCGCAGAGTAGACAAGCTGCTGGTGACCTACAAACTTCGACACGCACAACTCCTTTGCTGGGTCCCACTGCAGGGAAAGATTAAAATTAGTACAAATTGAATAAGAATTCAATACATAAGACAACAACAACAACAACATCACGACATTTCCCTAGGAGGGGTAGTCAGCGATGAAGGGAGACGCAAGCTAACCCAACATATGAACTAATAAAACTCATGAGAATAAACCTAAAAACAACCTGTCCCACCCCCCACCCCTGCCCACCTCAGACATCAAAAAAAAAAAAAAAAAATGTCTGAGAATACATAAGACACCTGCAAAAATAACTTACAAGTCGAACTGTAGTATCCCACGATGCTGAGAGGACCATAGGTTGAGTCCTGGTTTGCGACCAATCGACTCCATACACTTCTTTCGTGTGACCTCGCAGGCATTTCGGTTTAGGCTGCACAGAGAAGGTCATGTTTACAGATACGAATTGCGGATACAAACTACAGCAACTCACAGTTCCAATCTTCCAGAGCTGGACAGTGCCATCCCCCCCTCCTGCGACAAGAACCTCAGGATCATTCTCACTCCAGGTAACATCAAACAAACCGTCGGGGTACTCCATACGGGCGGCAAGGACCATCTGTCCCGACCCATCGTTGGGGACGTCCAGAACCAATAATTCTCCAGGACCTACAAATCAATGCTGATCCATCACCGGATCCATTTGCATTATCCTAAAATCATTTACCTTCAAGCCCATATCTTTGGCAAGCCGCACAGACCAGTCTGTCCGGTAGATAAGGCGACCACTTGACCGCGTACCCGTACGTCTCAGGTGTAGAAAAGGTAGCAACAACATCCATCCTTTCTACGTTTCAAATATTTAGGTACAGCTTCAATTTTCGAAGGAAATCAAGCTGTTGAGCCCACGAGAACCTTCGGCAAACGGCTTTTTATCAAATGCCGGCAGCCATGTTGGATGTGGCCCAAGGTGGCCAGGTCAAGCTCATGATGCAAGAGTTACCAGATGAAGGGCGGAAACTTTGAACAGGACACTAATAATAATAATAATAATAATAATAATAATAATAATAATAATAATAATAATAATAATAATAATAATGATAATATTTAAGTGACAATGAATTACTTCATCATGGCTTATAAGTTTACATCGACGTTTATTATGTAACAATCAGTGGTGGATTGTTCAGCAGCAGTTTCTACCAGGCAGTTTTATTTTGTGGTTATCGGAAACATGGATTGTTTACATGAGGAAGTTGCAGGATACTGACAGTGTTGCGCAGGTCTGGCTGCTTATAATTTCTGGTCATGGATCTTCTTTAGGAGAAACATTTCTGTTGATTAAATGAAACAAGATTTAACAAGTAATAACGTTTTGAAAAATGTCAAATAACTGTTATTAATGGCTCATTATACACGTACCTCAAATATGATATCCACTGCGCAGCTCATTACGCTGTTTACCTTTCCGCAATCGCTCCTTTGTTCTGTCTCTTTTCTCGCTGTAAAATCATAACACATGTGTGTAAAATGGCTGTCGAAATCCATTGATTTTTTTTGAAAGCGTGTGAAATAAAAATGAAGCTTTATCTAGGCTCTAGGGGATACAGAATGGGCATGGTGAGACTAATAAAACACACCTTCTTCAAGACATTTCTTAACAGTGTTTGTCATCAAGTCCATTGCTGCTTTGTGATCTCCGTCAAATGGATACTTCGACATGGCTACGTCCACATCAGGATATCCATCACTTGTCATCTACAAAAAAAAGACAACCACGATACCGAAATGTTATTATAAGCAGCACTTCGCATTTACGTAATATTTAATCAATAAAATTTATCATAACGATTTCAAACTTGAAGCTCTTAAGCTGCATACGTCCCACAACAATACAATCATGAACACTGAACTTAGCAATAATTGTACGTGTGCATTGTGAAGTCTGCAATTGTACAACTCTTCTATAAACTATTGAAGGACTTACCGCGCCAATCTTTTCGAAGTAGCACTTCATTTTGCACTTCGTTGTTCATGAAAAAGAAACACAATTACAAACAATTTCGAGGAAAATATCTGGATGTTACAAATGAGATAATAAGAATACTGGATATTTCGTTATAATTATTGTATTTTACCCACCTTCATTCCTGCATCTGAACATTCTTCCATGACTTTCATAACTTCGGGTGGATGCTGCATTGGAATGTCACATTCCGCTCCCTGCCAGTCATGAAAACATCATTGAAACCATCTTGCAATATCGCATGACTTAACACTTTCTGTTCACTTTAATATTTAAATAGTTGGAAGAGATATTACCTTGTATTGCATAATTGCATTAGACGTGTTTAACACTTGAAAACTTGATTGGCCACAATTTAGATTTTTTTTTTTTAATTAGAAAATCTACACTCACCTTATCATCCGCTGAAACTACAGCAATAAGAACAACAGCAATTAACAATTTCATGGTGGGACTGTGTACGCTATACATATTCCACAGATGTCTGGAGAATAACATTTCCTGTGTATCCTCCATGTATTTATACACTCCCTCACCCACAAAATAACGAGCATGTCCATCTCATTAGAATACTGATCTGATAACCTTGCGGAACACAATTACAATGCTGAAAACACGCCACGATGAAAAGATTCCAAGTTGATATCAAGTGCTTTGTGCACTTTTTCCTAGATTGAATCATATGCATGTGGCCATCAGTAGCATAAAATAACCAGCAACTTGCATCATTCCGAGAATAATTGATGGTATGTGTGTACCGTACCAAGACTGCACAGTTCACCTGCAAAAAATGGTAGGCCATACCTTACAGCAAGTTGCACCTGATTCTGATGTTGTAATGTACCACCATCAATCAGGTGATGTTCAAAATGACAGACCAAAATCCAGATAAAAAAAACAAATTTTAAAAACAATTAATTTGACAAGCAAATGTATATCGAAACAGAAGCTGCAGTGATCAGGAATCCTTCCAAATTATCCAGTGTGTTCACCCCCCGACGATTTTCGCAAATTTTCCGCAGCTGATTTTTTGTCTCATCTTCTCTTAGTTCACTTGACCGGCAAGAATGTCCGGGTGTTCCTGTGACTTGCAATGACCACTTGTCCCTCGGGAAGCATGGTTGCCTTGACAGTGGCAAAGTATCCTGCCTTCTTCTTATTCAGCAACTTGCTCATATCCTTCCTCTGCCCGAAACGAGTTGTGTACCCCTTCATCAGCTTCTGCTCGTATTTCTTGTTGATCTCCAGTTTCTTGTGGCAATCCTGGTAGTCGTACAGGAGCATGCGGCTGGTCAGAAGTCCAGCCTTTCGGATGTTCATGTCAATCTTGCGTCTGAAATCTTCCTTCTTCTCCAGGGCTGATGATGTCTCCTTTCGCCTCTATAATGACGAACAATGACAGATTTTACGACAGACGACAATAAATGATGGAAGACACGTACCTGCCAGATGTCTTTGTCCAAAGTAGCTATTTCACTTTTCTTCCTTTCAGTAGCCTTCTTGAAGTGCGACACTTTCTCCCTCATGTGAGTCAGCTGGTGTATGTTAGCCACTATTCCTTTGTACAGAGCACATATCTCTTCGTCGCCTTCCTCGATCTTCTGCTTGTAGATCTGGTTCTCGATCTTCTTCTGCTCGAAGTCAATCAGCTGCTTACCTTCTCCGAAAGTGTTCAGGCCCACCAGTTCCTTCTCGCCCTCTTCCACCATTGTCTTCAGCTGGTTGTACTTGACACGAACTGAGGTCAAGGTTGCCTCCTTCTCCTTCATTTGCCTCAGGTAGCTTTCAATATCCTAAACACAACCGGAAATTATTGCACCTCACAGAATGAGTCAGACAAACAACTCCAGAGGATATCCAGAAGCAATGGACACTTTTGCATACAACCTCTGGGGCACCTTACCGTGGCTGGGATCGGATTTCCAGTGTTTTCGTCCCTGGCTTGTACAGCGAAATTGGCGAACATTTCGAAGACTCGAGACTTCTCTGCTGTCATCTCCTGGTAGCTCTTGATCCCTTGAGGTCGCAGAATGGCGATTTGTCTTTTGAAGTCTGTCTCCTGCACCTCTTTTGTGGCATAAAGCTCCTTGAAGTTCTGCAGATATTTCTTGTACTCATACTCCAGCTTCACCTCATCACGGTCTTTCTCTTGCACCACAAGTTCGTGAGGCTGCAATAGTTACGACGAAGGTTTGTTGATCAGATTGTTCCTAATGTTTATTAGACAAGAAGTCACATTAATCTCACCTCTACGACGTCAATCATATCGCTTATGATCCGCTGAAGCTCCATGTTCTTCTTCCTCAACTGCTGCCTCTCTTTGACGATCTCCTGCAGCCTCTCCAAGACATGGTGTTTCTTCCCTTTGGATCGGTTTGTTTTTTGCGTGGCCTTAGAGGAGGCTGCTGATCTCGCTGATTCCCGAGGCTCCACATCTTCTCCGCTCTCTTCCCTGATCACACTGTTTTCATTACTATCCATGACGGAATTTATGTGCCAACAAAGCCAAGGTGTATTTCCTAGGTTATCGTCTAACAATACCCACAACAATGTGGTATTTATTTTCTAGGGCAATTATTGTGGAGAGAGGGCCAGATCCAGTTGCTAGGCACAATAATCAAATAATATAAATAATAAATATAAAATAATAGAATAACTAGTCTCGTCCTATTGTGATTTTATTTTATCAAAGCATCATTAGCAGAGTCAATGAATATACAGTTGATTCTTATGACAAAGACGTGTTGCGGCATTTCCTTTTTCTTCGTCACTCTTTACTTAGTCGAAGCATTTCTGTAAGAAAAATATTACAGACCATACTGAGAACAAAGTATAATACCGGACCAGTGGCACCATCAGGTCTTCATTAGAAGTGCAGTACCAGCATTCTGCTATTGTCTACCACTTACCTCCACAATATGATCCGCTAAGCATCCAACCGCAGCTGACACTTTCACACAGTCATCTACGTCAGGGTGCTTCTCTTTCACTGCAGATAAAATGAATTACAACCGGAAAAAGTTATCTCAACATGCATATTAATAGCGAGTACAACTATAGTAATAACCAGTTGCAAAATGCCACAACTTACCTTTAGCATTGCAAGCTGTGAGTGTTCTTTGCATGAATTTCTTCGCAGCGGCGTACTGCTCTCCGACTGCAAACTTGTCAAATGCTACGTCAGCAATTGGGAATCCGTCAGCGTCAATCTGAAACATTAAGTTGGGGGCATGAACATAAAGGATATACGGTACATTATGCAAAACAAACTTGTTACTTCAACTGATTAGCCAAGGCACACATGCTAACCAGCGCAAAATTAACAGTAATAAATTGATTATCATCAGAATGAAACTTTAATGTTAAATCTCTCTGACTTGTCAGAATGTAAATGAATGAGTAGGTAGTAATTTTCTTACTGCATTCATTTTCAGCATGAAGCAACGAGTTCGGCACTATATAGGTTTGGACATCATCGAAGCAGCACATGAAAAGAAAAAAAAGGTAGTATAATAAGGTTGTTATAGTTATAGTCACAATTATACAGTGTGCATGTAGAATAATTACAAAGCGTACCTTTGCTACTTCAACTTTGCATTCATCCATAATTTTGTTCACCTCATCCGGCATTTTCATGGGAACATTACACTCATCCTGAAATAGAATAATGAGAGAAAGAATAATGGATTGCTGTACTGCGTACCGCTGTAATTGCTTACAGGATGTCCTGTGTCCAACTGGCTTAAAAATATATTAAAACTATATACTATAGCAAAGTGATATAGTCTAAGGCAGCGGTTTTCAAACTGGGGTACGCGAACACAATTTTGGGGGTACGCGAAAGATTTCGTGCAATGGCGTCCGCTGTCCACATTTGTGGGGAATAAATGGGAAAAAAATTATGGAAAAAACAAACCTGGGATCATCTATAAGGATATGGATCCGATATAAAGTGTAAAACATGTGGAAATATCGGGAGGAGAGATGGGAGGGTTGGTTTGGTGGGGGCTGGGACTTCAAATGAGCAGCCTAAATATTATTACTTCCATATATATATATATATATATATATATATATATATATATATATATATATATATATATATATATATATATATATATATATATATATATGGGGTCAATATGCAGGACCGTGGAACCGCAAATTAGATACAGAGTCTCCCTAACTGTGGAAAGCAACTGCGCACTTATTCCCAGATATTAGCCTATCAAGGCTATCAAGGGGTAATTAAAAAATATATATATGAGGCATTCCACGTCAAGCGGGCCACCTTCCGACAAATCTTTGAGGACCTTGACTAAAATTTAGTGACATGTACTACTCATCGACCTATGCAGGAATCCAAATTATTATACCTCTGCGTTGCGTGGTTGCATAACCACAGGGTGTCAAAGATGCCAATTTCCGACCATTTTTTATACGTTCCCTGTCACTAAGATGGCCATATCTCCCAGAAGGTCAGGTCAAATATAACATTTGATATGTGTATTCGAAGGGTCATTTTACGCTCTATGAGATGGCCATACTCAAAATTGAAAAAGCCAAAAATTTAAAATCAAATATGGCGCCCAAAACATTGAATTTGATATTGGTCGTGTATCGACCCTTACGATTTCTTTTGAATGGCACCTAAAATGACAAGGGCAATGTTTACTTCACATTTTCCAAAAATCTCAAGAACCCTTTTTCGATATTTGCCGACAATAATAACTTATTTGGTTTCAAACGCGTCCCGTAAGTGTAGTCACCTCATTTGGAGGACCATAACTAGGAGAAGGTCAGGTCAAATCTTATATTTGATTTGCATATTCGGAAGGTATTTTTATGCCCCAGGAGATGGTAATACTCAAAATGGAAGAATCAAAAAACTTTAAATCCAAGATAACGACCAATTTTTGATTTTGATTTTGATCAATATTCGACCCCTACGATTTCTTTTGAATGGCACTTAAAATGATCAGGGTAATGTTTACTTGAGATTTCCGCAAAATCGGGAGAACCCCTTTTTGATAATATATTGCCTAATATAAAAACATGATAGTTGCAAGACGCGTTCCGTAAATGTAGTCACCTCAGTTATCAATAAGATTGCTCCAAATGTGTTTGCGGTGACCTTGTTCATACTTTTGTCCTCAAATTATGCAGCAATGGAGCAAAACAGTGCAAAGGCCTCGCGAGAATGCCTGATTCTACACTCTACATTGGTAATAATAATTAATATATACCGATTTTAAGGACATAATGAAAAGATAAGTCCCATAAAGTTAACTGCGACGAAATAGGTATTTATTATATTTACGTAGAGTAATAGAATCAGGCATTATCATTATGTGCAACATGAATATTTAACTCGACAAATTTGGAGTAATTTTATTCATAATTTAGGTGACTACATTTACGGTACGCGTCTCACAACTAACATGTTTTTATATTAGAAAATTGTCAAAAAGGGGTTCTCCCGATTTTGCGGAAATCTCAAGTAAACATTACCCAGATCATTTTAAGTGCCATTCAAAAGAAATCGTAGGGGTCGA